>JAULKL010060535.1:0-14317 GCA_032355745.1 Rubia rechingeri
TTTTCACACTCCTATTGCTTTTAAGGAGTTCTTGAATGGTTTTATTTTCTACTCCGATGCTTTGTTACGAAACTCTTTCATATCCCACGTCTACCTTCATAATCTCATGTCTACCTTCAAATTAAAAACCATGTCACATTTTTGTCACAACAAGCGGCACAAATACATTCGCCTAGAAAATATGAACTTGCCCATTCGTTCATTTCCATAATTTTGGCCCATTTAACCCGTCCAGCCAATTCATTTATGTAATCCAACAAAACAATAAAATAAAAAACAGAATACACTGCGGTCTTCTTCTTCACGGTGTTTCTTCTCAAAAGTTATTCAGATCTAAAACCTTGAAGAGGGGCGGAGCAGACATCTTGAAAGGGGGGCGAAACATGCTATTTTCACTCTCCATCTACACCTTCATACCACTAAATCACTTGTCCGATGAATTTTAGGGGGCGGACGCACCCCCTCGCCCCCCTTATTTCCGCCATTGTGGACGTGAGATACTGCAACAAGGCTTGACTTCACGAGAACATGTGGATTTGCTATTAAATCTCTTGCAAGAGGATGAAACTCATTCCATTGCAACCACGATGCAGAATCTAAAGCATTTTGAATGGGAAAGTGCTTATGTGCATTGATATTAAAAAGGTTGTAGAGATAATAAATGGATGTTCCGAACTTAAGTATTTAAATGTGAAAGCACGAAGTAGTTGGTGAGACATTCTAAACTTTACTTTTGGAGGATTATTTGGAGTTCTTAGATTCATCGAATGATAAAGACGGTGCTTATGATAATCTCAACGAAGATGTAACTTTTGTCTAAATGTTTATTCTTCTACATTTGTATAATAATAAGTTGTGCATCCATCGTGCCTCCCATGGTTAGCTAGCTTACTATTTTATTACTTTCAAAATTTTGGATAGTATAGAGAAAGTTAACTTTAAAAAATAAATTATTCATTTACATTCACTATATTTGATATATTATATATCTGGTGCAAGTATTAAGCATGCCAAAAAAAGTTTGCACAATCAATATGCAATTTAATTATTAGAGAATTATTTTTATGACCCGTGACTTAAAACATGTTCTTTATTTATTATATATGTACACGTATAATGTGTTAGTGTAATTAGGACAATGTCGAGCATGCATAGGGCATATTCAATTTTTCTTAAAATTAATTAAAGATTAAAATAGACCCTTCATATGGTTTCATCGAGAATTTCATTATTTTTTAGCATATATTTATTTGTATTTTTCATCATATTTAAATAAATTTAGGGAAGTTTAAAGATCACAGAAATAAAATCACAAATTTGAAGCAACCCATCACCGCCGATTAACAACAAAAACTCCACCATCTCAAAACAACAAAAACTAATTAAGAAGTTAAAAGAAACAGGGACCGAGTTTATTAAATCATGTAATCGTATCCGCAATCAATATTACTAAATTTCATAGTCAATCCTAATCTTATTAAAACTTATACAAAAAACATATTTTTGAAAAATTATATAAACAAACTCATCTACTAGTACATTTTAGTCCCAATCTTTCCAAAATCACTTATTATGTATGTCCATGGTAGCTCCATATTGGCTACATTTTAGAAAATGGACTCCAAATGAAATATTTCATGCACGCATCGAGCACCCCAATATTTTTTCTCTTGTAAGTTTCTATTTTATTGTTTGAAATTTGGTGGTTAAATGTTTAGCGTCGCTATCAAATTAATAAGCTAATAGGTGCATCATATTTTCTGTACTTTGATAAATGGGTTGATGTAATGTTTACTTGATAAACCTCTACTTGATCCAGAGTTATACAAGATTGAGGTCAAATTAAGATCAAGATGAAATTATCCAACCTCCAACATTCTTTCTCTCATCTTCATCTTTGCAGATCCATGAAACTGATGTCTTATCTTTCAAACCGAAGGGTTGGCACACAATCCATTTCATTTACTTTGATTGCATGTTTACTTTGATTTCCATCGACAGAACCAGCATAGTTTACTGTATTAACAAAAAGTAGAAAATAAATGTTCATATACAAATAATTTAAAAACTAGACAAAAGGAGAGCAAGACATTCACATTATTATACAAAAATACATATATTTATTAAACAATTATTAAAGCATATATTTTTGTTGTGGTACTGTGGATGTTTTTCCAACAGTACCATTCCAAAAGGTCTCCACTTCAATACCAATGTCCCAAAATATGTGAAAGCAGAATATCATCCTCAAGCAAATTGTTATTGATAAAAAAGCATTCTCCAACCATGTGATAAATATACTTTTCCATTCTCGTGATCGGATATTTCAACCAGCCAAGATTTCTCTCCACCAGAAGAGCATGCCATAGCTATTGGGCTGAGGAATGAGGCACCTTTGGTCTTTATCCAAATGTCCTCTGGATCATTTGAGTTTTAAATTAAATCAAAGAAATTTAATGATATATAATAGGAGCAGATGACCAAAATGTTTACCTTTTATATAAATAAAAAGTAAATTAAATATTCAGTGTAAGAGCGGTTGATGAAGATTGCTTCAACTTTGATCTATTTCATTTCGGACCTTTATCGTCTTTGGAGTTGAGCTGATCCTTCTCTCTAAGTTTTTTTTTCCAACATTTCCAAAGTTTGAAATCAGATTTTAGAACAACTGAAACATATTTTTATACTCTCTCTGCCCAACAATGACATGAATCACCTTGCGAACACTCTAATTTTTGAAATTTTGAGAAGCACTCTTAACAAAGGTTGATCGAAACACCCTCTTGAAATCAAGAAGAAACAGACAAAGTCAAGTCAAGAACACAAGTTTATGAACTTCACTAACGCAGCAGACTAATTTGTATGAACCCAAGCACTAGTTCCACCAAAATTAACACAAAAATCCCAATGGTTCTAAGCACATAAACTGAAAATCTAAGTAAATGATGCATAAATGATAAAATAATTAAAATGTTTAAAAACATCCCCTATTTAAATATATAGATATGGCCTGCAAGAATACAAAGAATTCGGGGATTTTGTAATTCCTATCAAAAATTGGAATGACTTATGACAGTTTCGAGAAGCTTAAAACATATTGAACTAAAATACCTAATTTAACTTAAATGATGACCAAATTCATCTAAAAAATGAATCCAAATATTGGCTAAATTATTGAATGAATCTGTTATATCTAAACTTACCAAATATAATCAAATCAAATTAAAACTAATATATTATAATATTTCAAAATTAACTCTATACATGAGCACACTACCTCACTAAAAATCCCATTGGAAAAGAGAGTGTAGTGTCAATCTGCTAAAAATACTAAACTAAGAAAATAGTAGTAAAATGATATGTTGATATTGTATCACACAATTAAATATCTTGTGCAAGCATCGATCGTACCAATTTTTTTCGTGCACGATCGAGTTTTTCTATAATTAAGTTTAGGCTTTTCCTTTGAAATTTGGTGGATAACTGTTGAGCTTTGGTGTCAAATTTATGCATTATTAGAAGCGGCACAACTTTTTCCCTTTGCTAAATTGGTTGATATGATGTTTTGAGCTTCAAAATTACGATCAGAAACAAGTTGTGGAGTTGGGTTTCAGACGTGGTCCAATCAGACTTTGGGTTTTGGGCTCGGATTGTTGGATTAGGTTTCAAACCCAAGTTGTCAAGTTAAATTTTGGGTCAGAGTTAGTTGGGTCAGGTTTCAAGATTGTGTTGTTCGGGTTGGGTTTTTGGGTCGATATTTGGGCCCAAATTGGTCGGGCCAAGTTTAAGACCACGGTTGTCGGGTATGTTTCAGATCTAGTTTATAGGGTCAGATTTTAGACCCGAGTTGTCGAGTCGGGTTTTAGAGCATGCACAGTGGGAGTTTCATAGCTTTTCAATTAGAAATTGAAAGCGAAATGAAACCACACTAAAAATGAAAACCCTTACAGTGGGGTGTTTCAGAGTGTTCTCAAACAAGTGAGACCACTCTTTGGTTGCTACAAACTTAAGCTGGCTCAGTCCAATTTCCAATGGAAAGCATGGACCAGCACGTGAAGCATGGCTTCAGATTTTCTGATTTCCAATAGCTTTCATGTATTTTTTTTTAAAAAATCAATGCATGGCGTTCGATTTTCTGATTCCAATAGTTGTTATTTCTTTTTTTTAAGCTTTTGTGAATGCATGGCTTCCAATTTTCTGATTTCCAATGGCTTTCTTTAAATTTTTTAAAAAATATTTGTTCGCTTGATTAAAACAAATTTTGATTCTTTTTTTAATTTTTTAAATTAAATTATGATTCTTTTTTAAAAAATGAATTTCAATTCAAAATTACAATTGCATTATTAAATTTCACATTTCAATTTATTTTGGTAGGTAAATTTATTTAAATTAAATATTGAAGGTAAAATTAATGAGTAGGATAGAGAAAATCAAGTGGAGTCCATAGAGGGGTTTCAAAGTGATTTCAACCACTGTGGAAAGAAAAATTGAGTGGTTTCTTTTTGGTTTCTTGATGAGGTGGAAGAGAGAGATTGAATATTTAATAAACCGAAATCACAAGAGCGATTTCAGAACGTCTTCACCACTGCATATGATCTTAGTTTCGGGTCAGTCGAGTCTGTTTTTGGATCCGGGAGCCTCATATCACATGACTGGTGACAAAGGTTCTCATATTGACACTACTGCTGCTACCATTTCTCTTAATGTTCTACTGCCTAATGGATATGTATCGTCTGCCATCCATTATAGTTCTATACATTTTGGAGATACTACTCTTACTTATGTCCTTTACATACTGATCTTCCGATGCCATTTATTATGATGCTCTAAATTGTTATCTGCCTTAAAATGTCTAACTTTGTTTACTTAAAATTATAGCATTTTACATAAAAATCAGTGCGAGAACTGTGATTGGCGTGGTTGAACAGCAAGGAAGGGGGGGTTATTGACTTCCTCTATTGGATGTGCACGTTCAGTCACATATTTCGCATTCAGTTCTGACAGTTGCTTCAGTTTTTGCATCTTCATTTGATTAATTGCATCAACATCTTGGGCATCCATCCTCTACGGTGTTGTCTTCGATTCCTACTCTTGAATTTAGCACAATAATACTTCTATTTCTTGCTCTGTGTGTCATAGAGCAAAACAGACTAGGCATGAGTTCTTCAAATGCTAGTTCTTTGTTTGAACTAGTATTATGATATTTGGGGGCCTTATAGTTCATCATCTTCTGGTGGTGCATTTTTTTAAAATTAAAGTTGATGATTATTCCCATGCTGTTTAGGTTTATTTATTAGTGGCGAAGTCAGATGTAGCTTCTATATTTTTAGATTTTTGTGGTTTTATCAAGAATGAGTTTGGGTGCTCCGTTTGTCGTGTTCGTGCTGATAATGGTACAAAATTTCTGCCTTTGAGATCATACTTTGCTGAATCTGGAATTATTTTTTACACTTCTATGGTTAATTCACCACAATAGAATGGTCGTGGAGAGCACAAGCATCATCATTTGTTAAATGTGGCTCGTGCTTTACGCTTTCAAGCTAATAGGCCAATTGAATCATCAGGAGAATGTGTTTTTATAGCTTCATATTTCATTAACTACACATCAACAAAGCAAGTCAATTGACGCACACCATTTGATTTATTCGATGGACGCACTCCAAATTACAAGTTTCTGCGAGTATTTAGATACTTGTGTTTTGCTTCTTACACTACCCGATTTCGTGACAAGTTTGCTCCAAGAAGGTGCCGATGAATTTTTCTTGGGTATCCCGCCAAAAATAAAGGCTATTACCTTTATGATTTTTGAATCTTGCACCTTCTTCAAAAGTCGGGATGCTGATTGTTATGAAGATCAGTTTCCATATGTTGTGCCATCTGACCCTCCACCATCGACTCCATCAGTGACTACCAGTGGCACCACCACCTCACCGCTGGTATGAAGGCAACTGACGTCGGACGCCACCTGATGCTAGACGCTCCCATCCAGATCACTGGCTTGCCCTGCCCCAAGCCAATCCGCTGAATGACGCTCCTCATGCGCCACCGCCTAATGTGCTGGCCTCGCTAGCACCGCCATGTGACGCTATGTCTCCTCTGCCTGGCATTACAACTAGACCAATTACCGTGTCTGTTTCGCCGTATGTCCCGACGAGGATTTTGTCTTGGGTGGAACCTCCTGCGGCCGAGCTGGCTTCTCCCCGACAAAGTGTTAGTGATCGTCGACCTCCTACTTATCTAGAAGATTATGTTTGCTCCTTTACTTATGCTAAAAAATCCCCACTGCTACGATCACACCTGCATTGTCGCTATCCTCATAGTTCTTTATCCTTTAACTGGATTGGTAAATTGAGATAATTTTTCTAGTAAACATTCTAGATTTTTAGGTGCATTAACTTCTAGTGCAGATACCCCCACTTACTCTGAGGCATCGAAGCATGCTCATTGGCCTGAAGCTAATGCTGATGAGATTAGTACTTTTGAGCGCAATAAGACATGGACCCTCGTTTCTCTACCTCTGCAAATGGGTTTTTCATACCAAGTTAAAGTCTGATGGTACCATTCAACATTACGAAGCTCGTCCGGTGGTTCTTAAACATCACTTGATTGAAGAAATTGACTATACTGAGACATTTGCTCCCGTTGCAAAGATGAGGTTGGTTCACCTATTTTTATCTGTTGCAGTCATTCATGGTTAGGAGCTTCATTCAATAGATGTGCATAATGTTTTTCTACATGGTGATAAGCGCAAAGATATGTTTATGCGCCCTCCTCCTGGCTATCGTGTGCCTCCTGGACAGTTATGTCACCTTTGGAAATCTCTTTATTGTCTTCGAAAAGCTCCCCGCAATTGGTTTTCCAAATTAGCTCAAACTTTATGCGCATTTTGATTTGTTTAGACTAAAGCAGATTACTCTCTTTTTTATTTCTCTCGTGTCTCAGTTTCTATGCATGTGTTTGTCTATGTGGATGATTTGGTTATTGCAGGTAGTTCTTCGTCGCTTATCTCTTAATTCAAGAAATACTTGAGCTCTTGTTTTCACGTGAAAGATCTCGGTCCACTTCAGTATTTCTTGGGTATAGAGATTTCTAGAAGACCGGATGGGATGTTTCTACTACAACAGAAATATGCCCTGGATATTTTATCTGACACAGGTTTATCATCTTCTAAACCAATTGATTTTCCTCTGGAGCTAAATCATGATCTTGCGCATGTTGAAGGTCTCCTGTACGATGATCCTGAGCAGTACCGGCGCTTGGTTGGTTGCCTCATTTATCTTTCCATTACTTGTTCTGAGCTTAGCTATTCAGTTCATAAAATTGTTCAGTTTATGAAGTCACACTGGCAAGCTTCTATTCGCGTTCTCCACTGCTTGAAGAGTCATCCTCGTCAAGGTTTATTTCTCTCTTCATGTAGTTCTTTACAGTTGACTACTTATTGTGATTCTGATTATCCTGCATGTCCCATTACATAGCATTCTCTTTCGGGTTACTTTGTGATGATTGGTGATTCTCCGCTTTCATAGAAGACTAAGAACCAACCTACGATTTCTTATTATTCTGATGATTGGTGGAGTATCATGCTTGGCTGTTACTTGTTGTGAGTTGTTGTGGCTTGAGTGTTTTTTTGGGGATTTAGGTGTTGTGCATTCTACTCCTATGTGACTCTTTTGTGACAGTTAACATGCTCGTAATATTGAAGCAAATTCAGTGTTCCATGAACGAATGAAGCATATAGAGGCTGATTGTCACTTCGTCCGTGATCTTGTACAGTCTGGTACTAGTGTTAATAATCATATATGAACTTCTGATCAACCTTCATCACTTGTTCACTAAAGCTCTCGGACGGAATAAGTTTCATTCACTACTTGGCCAGTAAGGCATTTTTGATCCACATGCTCCAACTTGAGAAAGAGTATTAAGGAATAGTAAATATTACTTATAATTGTCATTACATTATATTTCCTGTTCCTCTTATGTATAGGCCTTTTGTACCTCTAAATAATGTACCCTATATCATGAATAGAAACACACATTATTCTCATTACTTTCTACATATACACGCACTTGAGTGAATGATTTTTTTTAAAAAAACTTGTGGAACCTTCTGAATCACTTTTACTTGGACATGAGTTACTGCACAAGGATTTTATCATCTGAACGGATGGTTTCTCCCTTGCTAGACTTCAGCGAAACGTGAATCCCTTGGACTTTTAAAGAAATCTTTCGCACGAGGATGAATCTCAACCCACTGCAATCGCAATGCAGAATTTCGAGCATATTGAATTAGAAAATGCTTACACATTGATATAAAAATGTTGTAGAGATAATACATTTTTGCTCCAAACTTAAATATTTGAACATGAAATTATGTTGTAGTTGGTGAGGCATTCAAACATTTACTTTTGAAAGATCATCAGTTCTCAATTTTATCAGATAATGAAGACGGTACTTACGATGATCTTGGAAACTATGAAGCTTTTCTCTCATTGTTAATTTTTCAATTGTTATGTAATTATATTGTTGTGCATGCATCGTGCATTCAAATAGTTAACTTATAATTTCACGTGCAAGAATCGAGCATGCCCATTTCTCTTTCAACTTGCACAGTATTGTGCAAGCATCGATTGAGTCAAACAGTTTCCTTGCACTATCAGTATGGATTTTAAACCGTTCAAGTTTTGTCTAAAAATATGCAGTATATGTTATAGTTTAGTGTTTTAAAAATAAATAAAATTAACTTAAATTAACTTAAATTAAATAAGTTGAAATATATTGAGCTAAATTAAGTCAAAATAAAATAAATTAAATTAAACTAAGTCAAAATGATGTGGGTAAATCATGTTTTAGCTTTTATAATCTTATCAAAATGCGATTACAGAATCTAATCACGCTTCCTTAGACTCCAATATCATAGTTGCTCTTATTAAGCATTGGGACTTGGGAGGGAATAGCATTATTTTCCATGATAAAAGGATATCGTGGCTGTGATACCCCTTTGTTGGGAGGAAAATTTAAATGGAAGAAGAAGGGTTTAGAAAATTTTGTTGAGAATGGAAAACTTGAAGGAAGAGGCAATTTGTTAAGGAGAAGGTTTCTATTATTTTTTTCCTTGATTGAAACTTTACTACATCATCCCTATTTATAGTAGTGGAATCACCTAACCAATGGCTAAGATCTCGTCATACCAACTTTAATCGAAGAGCTACAATGCACTCTCTAGAATACTCTCCACAACTTCATCCTTATCAGTTACCTATTGGGTTTTCACATGAGGGATCAACCAGTGCATTTGCAGGCATCCCATTTCAGTTACCTTATGGCGTTTCTAATGAGGAATCAACTAATGCATTTTCAGGCTTCCCATTTCAATTACCTTATGCCAATTTTCATGAGGGATCAACCAGTGCATTTGCAGGCATCCCATTTCAGTCACCTGGTGGCGACTGAGGCATTCAAGTTCTTGAGATATTCTAGAACTTACTCTAGAACCTTCCATTCTTGTAAGACTCTTTTGGACTCTTTCTAGATTATGGGCCACTAAAATATCATTTGAGCTAAACCTAAAATCAAGTTTAATATTTAATAGTTTCTCAGCAGCGGCTAACTCACCGTCGCCGACATCTGCCACCTCATTCGGTTTGACATGCTTTTCTGGTACACCAAGAAAAATCTTATCGAGTACCACTATCTGTATCCGTATGTTAGAGATATATACAAAGTAAGTAAAACTGTACGATGTTCTTTTTTTATGTTTAGAACTACACTGGTCTCATTATAATTCTATAATACAAGCTTCATTTTTTTGTTCAAGTCATGCTTCTTCTTTGCAAGCCCTTTCTATTAGTTCTTGGTTGAGGAGGAAAATTTCGATTTTTTATATTTCTATCGAAATAAAAAAATATGAAAAATATAACATGACGATGAACAAATATTATTCAATAGCTAAAAATCTCTAGAACTGTATACTCCCACAGTCCTAGGATAACCTGCACAGAATCTTTTTCAAAGTCTCCAAGAAAAAAATACCGTTAATATATTTAACTACGTATAATAACGACAAATAAAAAATCTATATTTATAAAATACTTACTATGACGAATCCAACAGTATCATATTCAATAATTTTGTTCATATATCTATTTAAATCTGTGGTCAAAGTTTAACAATAATGACTATCAAATAGTAAGTTTGCAACATATGATGGGAAGTAGTTGATTTCAAGTATCGTGCGCATTTGGTGTATTAGAAATATGAGTGCATGTATCGTGCACGTCCTGTTTACAAACTAGTTTGACTAAAAAATGACAAAGGAAAGATCTAAAATGCAAAAGACAACTAAAACACTGGTAATCAAACGTATCAGTGTCATACAATTGTTTTACTCCCTCCGTCCCAAATTAAACATCATAGAATCCTTTATATGATTTTCAAGAAACATGTTTGACCATTAATTTTTTTAACTATGTATAATAACGGAAACTAAAAAATTTGACATACGATAATATTATTGTTTATATATCTATTCAAATATATGGTCAAAATTTGACAGTATAGACTCTTGACCCACCCTTCCCGAGCGTCATTAAAAACACGAGAGAGGGGTGACGTATTAATGGTCAGAGTTAAGATTTATATATCGCTCCCGTTCCTACAACTACACTACCAAGAATGGTAGATAGCGACAAGTACTGATGTCGTCCATAGAGAAGTTAGGAATATATTAATCAACTAAATACAACCTTGGTCGGGTCATCAATTTGATCATGTGTTATGAATAAAAAGTGTTGTGAAAACAGTCATTGCCGGGAGTTTGTACTAACAACTACAAGCATGTAATTGATCACGAGAGTTAACAATATAAACTAACACTCGGAAAATATTTGTGTCACGTGTTTAATATCATTTCGTTCATCGATCTCATCAAATACAAGAACTAAACCCTATTCTAATGTTTGTAACACGTCGTGCAGACAATGGTCAAAACTTCCCTCTACCTGTCTCGCAGAGGTGCGCGTAGGAAGTTTAAAGATCACAGAAATAAAATCACAAATTTGAAGCAACCCATCACCGGCGATTAACAATAAAAACTCCACCATCTCAAAACAACAAAAACTAATTAACAAGTTAAAAGAAACTGAGACCGAGTTTATTAAATCATGTAATCGTATCCTCAATCAATATTACTAAATTGCATACTCAATCCTAATCTTATTAAAACTTATACAAAAAATATATTTATGAAACATTATACAAACAAACACATCTACTAGTACATTTTAGTCCATATTGGCTACCTTTTAGAAAATGGACTCCGAATTAAATATTTTGCGCAAGTATCGAGTACCCCATTATTTTTTCTCTTGCAAGTTTCTGTTTTATTCTTTGAAATCCGATGGTTAAATGTTTAGTGTCCCTATCAAATTAATAAGCTAATAGGTTCAGAATGTTTTGATGTAAAATGTACTAGTAGATAAATGGCTTGATGTAATGTTTACTTGATCAACCTCTACTTGATCCGGAGTTATACAAGATTGAGGTCAAATTAAGATCAAGATGAAATATCCAACCTCCAACAATATCTCTCTCATCTTCATCTTTACATATCCATGAAACCGACGTCTTATCTTTCAAACCGAAGGGTTGGCACACAATCCATTTCACTTACTTTGACTGCATGTTTACTTTGATTTCCATCGACAGAACCCGCGTAGTTTACTGTATTAACAAAAAGTATAAAATAAATGTTCATATACAAATAATTTAAAAACTAGACAAAAGAAGAGCAAGCCATTCGGATTATTATGCAAAAAGTACATATATTTCTTAAATAATTATCATAGCATATCTTTTTCTTGTGGTATTGGGGAAGTTTTTCCAACAGTACCATTCGAAAAGATCTCCACTTCAATAACAACGTCCCAAAAATATGTGAAACCAGAAAATCATCCTCAAGCAAATCGTTATCGATAAAAAAAAATCTCCAACCACGTGATAAATACACTATTCCATTCTCGTGATCGAATATTTCAACCAGCCAAAATTTCTCTCCACTAGAAGAGCATGTCATAGCTTTGGGCCAAGGAATAAGGCACCTTTGGTCTTTATCCAAATGTCCACTGGATCATTTGAGTTTTAAATTAAATCAAATAATTTAATGAGATATAATATGAGAAAAAAAACATGACCAAAACGTTTGCCTTTTATATAAATATAAAAAGTAAATTAAATTCTCAATGTAAGAGTTGTGGATGAAGATTGCTTTAACTTTTGATCTATTTCACTTCGGACCCTTGTCGTCTTTGGAGTTGAGTTGATCATTCTCTCTAAGTGTTTTTTCCAACATTTCCAAAGTTCGAAATCAGATTTTAGAACAACTGGAAAATATTTTTATACTCTCTCCCTCTCACAATGAAATGAATCTCCTTGCGAACACTCTGATTTGCGGAATTTTGAGAAGCACTCTTAACGAAGGTTGATCAAAACACCCTCTTGAAATCAAGAAGACACAGACGAACTCTATTCAAGAACACAATTTCATGAATTTCACTAATGCAAGAGACTAATTTGTATGGACCCAAGCACTAGTTGCACCAAAATTAACACAAAAAATCCTAACAGTTCTAAACACATAAACTAAAAATCCGAGTAAATGATGTATAAATGATAAAGTAATTAAAATGTTTAAAACCATCCCCTATTTATAGTATATAGATATGGCCTTCAAGAATACAAAGAAGATGGGGATTTGTTAATTCCAGTCAGAAATTGGAATGACTTATGACAGTTTCGAGAAGCTAAAACCATATTAAACTAAAATACCCAATTTAACCTAAATGATGACCAAATTCATCTAAAAAACGAATCCAAATATTGGATGAATTCTTGAATGAATCTACCATATCTAAACTTACCAAATCTAATCTAATCAAATTAAAACTAATCAATTACAATATTTCGAAATTAACTCTATACATGAGCACAGTACCTCACTAAAAATCCCATTGGAAAAAGGAGTATAGTGTCAATCTGCTAAAAATACTAAACTAAGAAAACAATAGTAAAATGATATTTTGATATTGTATCACACAATTAAATATCTTGTGCAAGCATCAATCGTGACAATTTTTTCGTGCACGATCGAGTTTTTCTACAATTAAGTTTAGGTTTTTTCTTTGAAATTTTGTGGATAAATATTGAGGTTTGGTGTCAAATTTATGCGTTATTAGAAGTGGCACAACTTTTGCCCTTTGGTAAATTGGTTGATATAATGTTTTGAGTTTCAAAATTAAGATCAGATACAAGTGTGGAGTTGGGTTTCAGACATGGTCTAATCAGACTTTGGGTTTTGCGCTCGGATTGTTGGATCAGGTTTCAAGCCCCCGTTGTCAAGTTAAATTTTGGGTCAAAGTTACTCGGGTCGGGTTTCAAGCTTCTGTTGTTTGGGTTGGGTTTTTGGGTCGGATTAGTTGGGTTGAATTTTGGTCGGGCTAAATTTAAGACCATGGTTGTCGGGTATGTTTCAGATCTGGTTTATAGGGTCAAGTTTTAGACCCGAGTTGTCGAGTCGGGTTTTAGAGCAATCACAGTGGGGGTTTCATAAATCAAAATAAAACTACACTAAAACCAAAAACCCTTATTGTGGGGGGTTTCAGAGTGATTTCAAATAAGTGAGACTACGCTTCATTTGCTACAAACATAAACTGGCTCAGTACAATTTCCAATGCAAAGCATGGACCAACACGTGAACCATGGTTTCAGATTTTCTGATTTCCAATGGCTTTCATTCCCTTTTTAAAAAAAATTTCAATGCATGGCATTAGATTTTCCAATTTGCAACAGCTGTTTTTTTTAAATTTTTTTTTGAATGCATGGCCTCCGATTTTCCGATTTCCAATGGCTTTCTTTTCTTTTAATTTTTTTGTTCGCCTGATTAAATTAAATTTTGATGCTTTTTTAAATTTTAATTCTTTTTTATTAAATTTTGACTCTTTAAAAAAATGAATTTCAATTCAAAAATTACAAGTGTATTATTAAATTTCACATTACAATTTATTTTGATAGGTAATTTATTAAAATTAATGAGTAAGACAGAAAAAATGAAGTGGAATCTATAGAGTGGTTTCTTGTGGAAAGAAAAATTGAGTGGTTTCTTTGTGGTTTCAGTTGATGAGGTGGGAGAGAGAGATTGAATATTTAATAAACTGAAACCACAACAACGATTTCAGAGTGGTTTCACCACTTGATATAATCTTAGTTTCGGGTCAGTCAAGTTAGTTTTTGGATCCGGGAGCCTCATATCACATGACTGGTGACA
>JAULKL010061589.1:0-21979 GCA_032355745.1 Rubia rechingeri
TCGAGGAGGTCACTGGTTCAAGTCCAGTACGGCTCACTTCAAGGCTCTCTTCCATGCGAAGGGAGCCTTGTTCGTTAACGGGCGATCACCTCGGGATGTTCGACTTCCCCTACCAGGGGACGCCTTGCCAGGGGATGCGCGACGCAGATTGTCGAACAAATCTGCAAATTCATGCGCTTCTCGTGCGCTACGTGCTCTATTCAGGCTGACCGTGTGAGGCGGGCGCCGGCATAGGCAACAGCACACCCTGCATCACGGGCGCTTCGATGGCTTCCAGTGATTGCGCCAGTTCAATCGTGTACTCGCCCACGGCCGTGCGCACCAGCGCCGCCAGGCAGCCGCCGACGTGCAGGGACTGGCCGATATCGCGAGCCAGGCTGCGGATGTAGACGCCCTTGCCGCAGTGGACGTCGATCTCCAGGCGCGGCCATTTGTAGGCCAGCACATCAATCGCGTGGATCTCGACCGGCCTTTCGGGAAGTGTGTCGATAGCTCCTGCGCGCGCCAGTCGATGGGCGCGCTTGCCGTCGACGTTGATGGCTGAGAAGACGGGGGGGCGCTGCATGATGCGGCCGACGAAGCGTTCGCATGCCTTGGCGACATCAGATGCAGTGGGGGGCGTCGTCACTTCGACGGGAGTTGTTTCGACTTCCAGATCATCAGTCGGCGATGTGACGCTCAGGTCGATGGCGGCTCGGTAGCGTTTGGGCATCTGCATGATCGTCGGCACGGACTTGCAGCCGCGGCCGAGGCAGATCACCAGCACGCCCGTCGCCAGCGGATCGAGCGTCCCGGCATGGCCGACCTTGGCGCCTTTGGTTCGCGCGCGAAGCACCGTGCAGACCGTTGCGGAGGTCAGTCCGAGCGGCTTGTCGATGACGAGCACGCCATTGAGATCGGGTCTGTGATTGCGTCGGCGGGCCATGTGGGAGCGTTCCGGCAGGGGGCTGAGGCGCCGGTGGGCGGCGCTTCGAGTGAATGACAGGGGCGCGATCAGACGATACCCTGTCCGACCCTCCCAACGGGAGGAACGCTCCGGAGAGGTGTCCGAGTGGCTGAAGGAGCGGCACTGGAAATGCCGTATACGGCTTGTCCGTATCGGGGGTTCGAATCCCCCCCTCTCCGCTTTTCATCCGTTGACTGCGATCACGCCCTCGCGCGTCTACGCGTCCGGCAGAACGCGCTCGCGCCCAGCAGCGATGCGCCGATCATCATCCCGCCCGGATGAGGCACGAGAATCATGTTCGTTGGACTGTGCACGCCTTGCGCGGGGCCGCTTGCGAATGTTGATTCGAACGTCCCGTCGGCGCCGTAGCGATTGAGCGTGGAGTTTGAATACGAGGAGACGAGCAGGTCGCCGTCCGGCAAGGTGAGTTGCTGGATCGGGTTATTCAGCGTGCCCGCGCTGATCACATCGCCGAGATAGGCGCCGGTGTCCATTGCATATCTGCGAATCGAGTTCGTTCCCTGGCTGACGGCCTGCAGTTCGCTGCCCACGACTGAGAGATGCAGCGGTCGAACCAAGCCGCCTGCGGCGACGAGGTCTCCGAGATGCTGTCCGGTGTTGACGTCGTAGCGTTTGATTGAGTTGGTGAAGTAGGACGAGACGAGCAACTCGCCAGCCCCATTGAATACGAACCCGTCGGGGCCATTCAGTCCGCCTCCAGTGGCGATCGTGCTGACGATGCTGCCGCTCGCATGGTCAATACGAAGCACTTCGTTGTTGTTCACCGCGCTTGCGTAGAGATCCCCGTGAGGGCCGAAGGCGATGTAGCCCACACCTGCAAGCCGGTCGTCGTCAGCGAACACACCATCAAATGCGCCAGTCTGGCCGTCGTACCGAAGTATCTGCCCGGTCCCTTCGGATGAGACGTACAGATGTCCATCAGGCCCCATCTGGATGCCGACCGCGCGTGAGAGGCCGCCGCTGCCTGGCGCTACGAAGTAGCCCTGCCACGTGCCGTCCAGCGAATACTGCGATACGGAGTCGCCATTGAAATGGTTGGAGACGAGCACATACGGCTCGCCCGCGATTGCAGGGGATCCAGTCAGGAATGAGGCAAGCGTGATGAGGGCCAGCCGCAGGGAATGCGCGCGCCAACGCCTGGAAGAAAGCGAATTGGTCATGGTTTTCCTCGCACCAATGTCCGTGCACAGCGACAGATCAGACTGAAGGGCGCGGGTTCAATGCGGCGGAGTCAGGAGCGATCCTGTGGCAGCAATGAGCCATTCGCCGGGCCTCCCGCCTGTGCATGCGGGCGCCGACGGCCGGCGGGCAAACGGTACCAGTCACACGTGACGGCAGGCAACGAATTTCCTGAGTGAAAAGTCGCGGCACGGAGTGAAACCGTGGAGTCGTCAGGCTGTAGTAATCTGCGCAAGCGAGGAGCTGCAGATTATGAACGTATCACCAACTGACGTGGTCGGCGGCTGGACCGGCTCGGAGTCCTGCGAGATCTCCGATGTCGAAGCATTCCGTCTGCTGGCCGATCCCACCCGTTTCGCCCTGTACAGCGCGTTCGCCTGGGGAGACGGGCCCATGACGATTCGCGAGGCGGCTCGTCGCATCGGCAGGCGGGCGGGCTCGCTCTATCGCCATCTGGAGATGCTCGTCGAGGCGGGGCTGCTCCGGGATGTGGGGGAGTTGCCGACTTCAAGGCGTCCTGCACGGATGTATCAGGCGGCGCCCAATCCCAAATTCATCTACCAACGCGATCGTCCGGAAGCAGTTGATGCCCTGAATCGCATGGTGCAGAGCCTTGCAAGGCACGCGGCCGAGGGATTTGCACGTTCGGCGCGCAGCGGCAAGGCCGTGACGCGAGGGCCTGCAAGAGATACGCATGCAGGTGTGCAGAATGGGTGGCTGACGCCACAGGAACTGCAGGAACTGAACGAGTTGATCATGCGAGCTCGCGATTTGCTTGGAAGAGGCGAGCCCGGCTCCGGAAAGAAGTTGATAGAGCTGGCTGTCATGATGTCGCCGCCCGGCGCGAAGGAGTGAAGATGAGCATGCCTGTTGCGAAGAAACATGTATTCAGCCTGCGCGCGACGATGGTCGGCGCGTGCGCCTTCGGTGCGATCGCCTGCGCAGCGAATGCCGATATCTGGACGACCGAGGCCAAATGGACGGAAGGGCAGGGGCCCGATGCGCGCGAGCATGCGGCATTCATCCTCGATGAAAAGGGCGATCGACTGCTGCTCTTCGGCGGATCCGGTTATCACCCGCAAATGCGCCCGCTTGAAGACGCCTGGGCGTTCGACCTTGAGACGAAGACCTGGGCATCGCTGCGCGTCGAAGGCGATGCGCCGAGCGGCAATGGATCAAAGCGTGTCGCACATCAGCCGGGTGCGGATGTCGCATACACCTTCGGCGGCTACGACGGCGGGTTCAACTGCAACGCGGATCTTCATCGCGTTCGATTTGAAGATGATGCGCTTGTCTTCGAGCTGGTCGAGCAGGATGCTGCGCCTTCGGCGCGGGCGCTGCACGCGTTTGCGCATGATCCGGTAAGTGATCGATTCTGCGTCTTCGGCGGCGCGATGAATGGCCGCATGTTCGGGGATACGTGGATCGGTGAAGCGAATGACGAGGGCGTAGTTGTCTGGCGCGAGCTTGATGGTGAAGGACCGGAAGCGCGCTACGGCCATGTCTATGGATTCGAGGAGGATTCCGGTCGGATGATCGTCTTCAGCGGGCAGGCCATGCCCGTTGATCAGGAGAATCCCTTTCGATTCGTCGATGATGTCTGGTCCATTGATCTGAGAGCAGATGATCCGACGTGGACGCAGCATGCGTTTGCTCAGGACGATGCGCCCGCCGGGCGACGCAATCCGGCCTTCTGCTTTGACGGCGCTTCAGGCGGATTGATCGTCTGGTGCGGCACTGCCGATGGCCGCACGTCTGTGCCCGGGCTTGTCAGCATCAGTTTGTCCGGCGACGAAGTGATCTGGCGGGCGCTGGATGATCCGGAGCATGGACCGGCGATGCGTTCGAGCGGCATGATGGTGGCCGATCCATCATCCGGTGAGATCTGGACGGGCTTTGGCAACTCAGCGGACGGCACGTATCAGGATCTGCATCGCGCTCGCATCGCGTCGCCCGAGCCTGAACTCGTCGGGCGAGGCAAGATCTCGACCGATACGACCGTCTTCAACACGACCTTTACTGACGGCGGCGAGACGCTCATCGCCACCGAAGCACTGGATCCGTCGTTTCGCGAGACGCGCATCATCGCATGGCGGAAGGGTGTCGGCATCTGGAGAGATGTGACTCCTGTCGGCGGCGTTGTCGCAGGATTGAATGCGGGCGATGGCGCGATGTCGCCGGATGAAAACACATTCGTCTTCGTTGCTGACGAGGACATGTATGTGACTCGACGGATGGGAGCAGGCTGGTCGCCGCCGGTGGAGCTGGAGCCGCATCTGAGTTCCGATGAGCCGGAGGCATATCCCACGCTCTCGGCTTCGGGTGAACTCTGTTTCACGCGTCAGATTGATGGTGACTGGGAGATCCTGGTCGCGCCGCCGCGATACGGAAGCTGGGGCGAGCCTCAGAGACTTCCGGACACGGTGAACACACGCGCTCGGGAGCATGATGCGTTCATCACAGCAGATGGCTCGGCGATCATCTTTGTACGCATCGGCGATCCGAAATGCATCGGCTCATCGGATCTTTTCATCACGCATCGCGAAGGCGACACCTGGTCGCCGGCCAAGCATCTTTCATTCAACTCGCGAGCGATCGATGGCAGCCCGTGCGTGAGCCCGGACGGCGACTGGCTTTACTTCACAAGTGGACGACCGGCGCCCGGCGATGCCAATGGAACACTGAACATCTGGCGCGTGCCCTTGTCGCACGTCAGATGAGTTGAATTCGATCCACGCGAGGACACAGCATGAATGGCATTCCCTCAGCTCGAACGAGCCGGATTGCAATCGCAGTAATGGGCATGGCGATGAGTGTCGCGGCGCTCGGCTGCCAGCAGGCGGATGCGCAATCTCGAGAGTCCCGGGCGGTGGACATCATCCAGGAGGCGTATGAGGACGGCGAACTGCACGGCGCCGCGGCGATCATCGGCGCGGGGACCGGGCCTCAGTATGCAGCAGGCGGGCGCACGACTGAGCCGGGTGGCGCAGCCATCGACTCACAGACGCGTTTTCGAATCGCTTCCCTGACAAAGGTCGTAACGCAGGCCGCGATTCTGCGGCTGGTGGACGAAGGTCGCATCGAGCTTGACGCGTCCATCGCGAAGTATCGGCCGGGCCTGGATGCCGAATGGGCAGACACTGTCACGATTCGTCAGTTGCTGGTGTTTCGTTCGGGCCTGCCGCGGGAGCGATCGGCGGATGATCCGATCGGCGCCGGTGTTGAGTATGACCACAATGGAAGCGCGCTGGCGCTGCTGGACTCGCTCGTTGATGTCGGGCCAATCGTCGAACCGGGAACACAGACGCGCTACAGCAACTACGGCTACATGCAGCTCGGCGGCGTTATCGAGGCTGTGACGGGCATGGCGCTCGAGCAGGCGTTTGAGACGCTTGTATTTGAACCGGCGGGCATGACGGAGACGCATCTGCATGGCGCTGATGTGCTCGATGGCGAAACGTACGCCAATGGCCACCGGCGAAACGCCGACGGTGCGTATGCAGTGATTGATCAGTTTCCGGTCTCCGTGCGATACACCGCCGGCGGGCTTTCCAGCAGTGTTGGGGATCTTGCGAAGCTCTCACGCGCCATCTTCGAAGGAAAGCTGCTGTCAAACACGTCGACGCGTCTGTTGTTGACCGGATTCGGTGATCGCAAGCAGCCCAGACTGCGGGCCGCGGGTCATGTGCCGGGATTCGCCAACTACTGGACGATCTCGCTCGATCCGCCTTTTGGTGTCGTGTTGCTGAACAACTCGGTGAGCGCGTCGCCTCAGGCGGTGATTGATGTCGGCGATCAGGTGGTGGCAGCACTGACTGGAGAACGTGCAAAGAAGAAGGATCGCAAGCCGATCGAAGAGGAGGGATGGCGTCGCTTTGCGGATATCCGTGAGATTCCGGATCACTCCGTTCGCAGCAGCGCGCTCGCGTACATCGAGGCGCTGCTCGCCGAAGACACAGAGCTGATGTTTGAACGCAACATGGCGATGCGCTGCATGTCACTCGAGGACATGAGCGAGAAGGACGCCGAGGGATTCAGGAAGCTGGCGCAATACGAACTTGGCGCCTATGTGGAGTTCGGTCCCTTCAAGCCCGCGGCATGGCGTCCGGGCGAGCGCGATCGGCTGGAGATCTACCTCGAGGGTGAGGATGGGCGCGCGATCTTCTACCGGTTCGCCCCGAATCCGAAGAAGCCCGGATGCGTCAGTTCTGTGTCCCACGGCACGATCGGGTTCACTCCGACGCCGGTCGATACGGGGATGGAGATCATCCGAAAGTGATCGGCCCGGTATACGATCGCGCAGCCTGAATCCCTTCTGAAAGGACCTGCGCCATGTCTTCGAGAATCTTACGCCTCGGCGTCGCCGCATTCCTTGTAGCCTTGCTCGCGATGCAATCGAAGGCGGATCATCTGTATGTGCTGAACAAGTCGGAAGCTTCTGTGTCGATCCTCGATGCGGAATCCGGTGAAGAGCTGAAGCGCGTCGATGTGAAGGCCGGCCCGCATGAGGCTGCGACTTCACCGGATGGTCGATTCGTCGTGGTCTGCAACTACGGCCAGCGCACGCCTGGGGGCACGCTGAGCGTCATCGACACGAAATCGCACAAAGTCGTTCGGACGATTGATCTTGAAGGCCATCATCGGCCGCATGGAATT
The DNA here is from genome assembly GCA_032355745.1 of Rubia rechingeri. Taxonomy (NCBI): domain Eukaryota; kingdom Viridiplantae; phylum Streptophyta; class Magnoliopsida; order Gentianales; family Rubiaceae; genus Rubia; species Rubia rechingeri. The sequence continues at coordinate 6,803 of JAULKL010061589.1, forward strand.
CTTTTCATGCCGGGGACGGACCATGTCGTGGTTACGGCCGAGCATGAGAAAAGATTGCTCGTCGTGGATATCAGTTCGGGCGAAGTCCGAAGCTCGATCGATACGGATCAGGACATCTCGCACATGGTGGCGCTGACGCCTGATGCGGCGCGCGCCTTCGTCGCCAACATTCGATCCGGCTCAGTCTCCGTCATCGACCTCGAATCGGAGAAGCTGATCAAGATCATCGAGACGGGCGATGGAGCCGAGGGGATCGCGGCTCATCCGACGCGTCCGGAGATCTGGGTGACCAATCGCGGCGCCGACACGCTGTCCATCATCGATACAGACACGCTGCGCGTCGTCGAGACGCTGCCGTGCCCGGCGTTTCCGATCCGGGCGCAGATCACTCCCGATGGCGCTCACGCGCTCATCTCCTGTGCGCGCTCCGGTGATGTGGTCGTCTTTGAGACGGAGTCACGCGACGAGATTGCCCGGATCAGCATGAATGAGGAGACAGTGGACAACGCCGAGCGTTCGCGCCGGCTTTTCTCCGATCAGTTCGGCGATAGCCCTGTGCCGGTCGGCATTCTGATTCGACCTGATGGGCGCGTCGCTTATGTGGCGAATACGAATGCTGATGTCATCAGCGTGCTTGATCTGACGGACTGGACACTTGTGGGGCGCCTGCGCGCCGGCAAGGAGCCCGATGGGCTCGCGTGGGTGGCCACCGACTGAACTCAGAGACGAGAGGCGATGTCCGCCGCCAGGGCCGCGGCCTTTTCGTGATCGATCTCACGCGGGCTCCAGACAATTCCAAGTCCGGCGCCTTCCGGATCATCCGAGTCTGAGACCGGAATGATGTGAAAATGCACGTGGAAGACGGCCTGGTGTGCCTCCGCGCCGTTGTTCTGCAGAATGTTGTAGGCCGTTGCGCCCGTCGCCTGCATCACAGCGCGGCTCAGTCTGGGCAGCACGGCGCCGATGGCGGCGGCTGATTCATCGGACAACTGATCGATCGTCGGCGCCGCTTCCTTCGGAATGACCAGCGTATGGCCGCGTGAAAGCGGACCGATGTCGAGGAACGCATAGACGAGATCGTCTTCGTACACGCGATGCGATGGGATCTCGCCGCGAATGATCTTTTCAAAGATGGTGTCAGACATGGCGCACGCGAGGATACCAGACGCGGATCAGCCCACACCGGCTTCGACGGCGGCGGCCGCGGGCGGATGCGGAGACTCAACCGGAGGAGGGAGCCGCAGATAACGCGCCAGCCAGTGAGCCCCCGCGTAGAAGGGCAGTGTGTCGAACGCCGCGGCAAGAACTTTGAAGATGTAGCCCGTGAGAATCAGCGCCACGAGCTGCGGCCAGATCGCCGCTTCCACATCAATGGGCAATGCGTGTGCGTAGTAGTGCGTGATGAGAATGACGGCGATCGTGTCGACGAGTTGGCTGATGAGCGTCGAGCCGTTGTTCCGGAGCCAGAGGTGCTTTCCTTTGGTGAGGCGCTTCCAGAAGTGGAAGACCTGCACATCGATGAACTGCGCTGCAAGGTAGGCGATCATGGACGCGGCGACGGCGCCGAATGCCAGACGGCGCACGTCGAAGAACACACCTGTCTTTTCAGCGCCGGCTGGTTCAAACCCGGGCCAGACGCCGCCCAGCCAGAGCACGCCGACCACCCATAGGTTGATCAGCAGACCGACGAAGACGACGAAGTTGGCGCGTTTGCGGCCGTAGAGCTCTGAAATGAAATCCGTGCAGAGGAATGTGATCGGGTAGGGCAGCACGCCGACGGCGATGGCCACCTTGTACTTCCACTCATCGGAGCCTTCGATGAAGAATGCGAGATTGAGGAATCGTGTGATGCCCAGGATGTTGAGCATCGCCAGCGAGCCGAGAAAGAGGCCCGCGAAGATGAGGAAGACACGCTCGCGACGCTCCAGGAGCTTTTCCAGAGGAAGCTCGCTCTGTCCCTCGTAGAGATACTGCTCGTCCGGCCGCATGAAGGGCTTTCGCGCCATGGTGAGAAGAATAGGCGATCGTCGTCGCGGCGGATGACGGGCGCCCGGCGGCGTTCGTACAATGCGCTTCGCATGGCAACGGACGCCCACATTGCATCGCAGCCCGCGAATCGAGGACCGATTCAGCAGCTGCCGCCCCTCGTCGTCAACCAGATCGCGGCTGGCGAGGTCGTCGAACGGCCGGCCTCCGTCGTCAAGGAGCTTGTGGAGAACTCCATCGACGCCGGCGCCGATCGCATTCGCGTCGAACTCGAGCAGGGGGGCGTCGAGCTTATCCGAATCACGGACAACGGCTGCGGCATTCCAGAAGATCAGCTTGAGCTGGCGCTGGCCGCCCATGCGACGAGCAAATTGCGATCGCCGGAGGAACTCGATCGTATCGGCACGATGGGTTTTCGCGGCGAGGCGCTGGCGTCGATCGCCTCTGTTTCGCGTATGCGGATCACATCCCGGCCTGCGGATCGCTCCAGCGCGTCGCAGATCGATATCGACGGGGATGTCCTGTCGCCGATCAGGCCTGCCGCGAGTGCGCCCGGCACGACGGTCGCCGTGCGAAACCTGTTTTTCAATACACCCGCCCGGCGCCGATTCCTGCGCACGACATCGACTGAGCAGGGGCATTGTGTGGAGGTTGTGCGTTCGCTGGCCATGTCGCATCCGGCGATCGGGTTCGAGGTGACGTGTGACGGCGTGAGCAAGCTTGATGTGCCGCCGGGGCAGGCCTCACGCGATCGGGCCATTGCCATCATGGGTGAGGAACTGGCGCCGAAGCGGCTTGAGGTCCATGCGGATGAGTTCGACGACACGCGCGGCGTCGCGATCTGGGGCATGGTTGGCCTGCCGGAGCTTGCGCGGCCGACGGCCAAGACGCAGAAGATCTTCGTCAACGGGCGGCTGATTCAGGATCGTTCGCTGCAGCACGCGCTGCGCGAGGCGTATCGCGGGCTGATCGACCCTTCGCGGAAACCGACGGCGATGGTGATGATCGAGATGGATCCCGCGGCCGTGGATGTGAATGTGCATCCGGCGAAGGCGGAAGTGCGCTTCCGCGATCCGGGGATCGTCTATTCGACGCTGCTGCGATCAGTTCGCAGTGCGCTGCAGGGCCAGGACTTGACGCCTCGTCTTGGCGGAGCCAGCCGGTTCGGGCGGCGCGAGGTCGGAGCGGGCGAACGACCTGCGCCCAGCGCCGAGGGCTTTGTCGAAGCGCTGAGAACGCAGGCGCATTCGCCGCGGCCGCTCGAGTTCGATGCGCCGACGCCAATGCGGGAGCCGGACGATCGCAAACTCGCTTCTTTGGGATCGGAAGGGGCGTCGCCGTCGCCGGCGCCGTTGCCTGCCGCGCCCGGTCCGGGACCGGAGATGACTGAAGTTCGCCTGGGCGAGCCGCGGCCGGCGGATCGGTACATCCAGGTGCACAACAGTTATCTGGTCACGCAGGATGAATCCGGCGTCATCATTATCGATCAGCATGCGCTGCACGAGCGCGTCATGTTCGAGCAGATCATGCGGCGGCTGCAGGAGGGGGATCTGGAAAGCCAGCAGCTTCTGGCCCCAGCGACGGTCGAGGCCTCTGCAAACGAGATCGAGCGACTGGACGCTCTGGAGCCGCTCCTGACCCGTTTGGGGGTGGAGGTCGGCCAACTCGGTCCCGAGTCCATCGGGGTCCAGGCCTTCCCCAGCTTCCTCTTTGAGCGAGGCGTCGATCCGGCGGAGTTCGTGGGTGAGTTGATCGAGCGGGCGGCCGAGCGCGGGTTGGGCGCGACCGAGGAGGAGGCTCTCCATGAGGTCGTGGACATGATGAGTTGCAAGGCGGCGATTAAGGCGGGCGATCGGCTCACGGAGACGGAGCTTGCGGAACTGGTTCGCCTCCGGTCGGATGTGGAGCGGTCGAGCAGTTGCCCGCACGGACGTCCGACGACGGTCAGGCTGACGATTTCTGATCTGGAGCGCATCTTCGGCCGCACGTAAGGGACCGGACGTGTGACGCAGGGGCTAATCCTCATCACCCGGAGCAGGGAGTTGAGAAGCCCGGGGAGAATGGCTCAGACGTCATGCTCCTGCGTCCGATTCAGACACTAAGATTCGACAGTCGTCGGTCTCCGTACGCCCCGACTTCGGGCGCGATCGCCGCAAACCCGCACGCTCCCTCCAGGCACAGGACGAGGCATGGCATCTTCGGTTAAGTCAATGACCCCTTCGATCAACGGTTGGAACGCCGACTATCTGGACGCTGAGTACCGGCGCTGGAAAGAGGATCCTTCGCAGGTGTCGAGCGACCTTCAGCAGTTCTTTGAAGGGTTCGATCTCGGGCGCGTCAATGGCTCGCATGCGAGTCTTCCTGCGACGACGTCGGCTCCTGTCGCGACGACCGGGGCGGCGCTGAATTACGCGGTGCTCAACCTAGTGAACTCCTATCGCGAGCTTGGTCATCTGTGCGCCGCGGTCGATCCGTTTGGTCGAGAGCGACCCTGCCCCGATGCGCTTCTGCCTCAATGGCATGGTTTGCGTGAAACGAATCTCGACGAGGCATTCGCTCCGGCGGATCTTCCGCTGGAAGGGATGCTTCCGCTACGGGAGATCATCGACTTGCTGGATGAGACGTACTGCCGCTCGATCGGCGTCGAGTACATGCACATCCAGGACTCGGAGCAGCGCAAGTGGTTCATTGAGAAGCTTGAGGGCACGCGCAATCGCCCCGATCTGTCGGCAGGTCATCGCGTGCACATTCTCTGGCAGCTTCACAAGGCGGAGATGTTCGAGACGTTTCTGCACAAGCGTTACGTTGGTCAGAAGCGCTTCAGCCTTGAAGGCGGCGAGTCACTGATTCCGCTGCTCGATCGCATCGGCGAGAAGTCCGCTGATCTGGGTGTCGACGAGATCGTGCTCGGCATGCCTCATCGCGGCCGCCTGAACGTGCTCAACAATATTCTCGGCAAGACATACGAGCAGATCTTCACGGAGTTCGAGTCATCGTGGGATGAAGACTTCGTCGAAGGTGGCGGCGACGTCAAGTATCACCTCGGCTACTCCGGTGATCGTGCACTGCGCGACGGGCGCGAGATCCGCATCGTGCTTTCGAGCAATCCCAGCCATCTGGAGTCGGTCAATGGCGTCGTGGAGGGCCGCTGCCGGGCGAAGCAGCGCCTGCGAGGGGACAAGGAACGCAAGCGCGTTCTTCCTGTGCTCGTCCATGGCGACGCCGCGTTCATCGGGCAGGGCGCCGTGCAGGAGTGCCTGAACTTCAGTCAGCTTGAGGGCTACGAGACGGGCGGCACGATCCATGTGATCGTCAACAATCTGATCGGCTTCACAACGGGCCCAGAAGACGGGCGCAGCAGCGTGTACTGCAGCGACATTGCGAAGATGATCGATGCGCCTATCTTCCACGTCAATGGCGAGGATCCCGAAGCGGTCGTCCATGTCGCGAGTCTCGCGGCTGAGTATCGCACGCGGTTCGGGCGTGATGTCGTCATCGACATGTGGTGCTATCGCAAGTGGGGGCATAACGAGGGTGATGATCCTTCGTTCACGCAGCCCGTGATGGCGAAGCTGATCAAGAAGAAGCCGAGCGTGCTGAAGACGTACGCCGAGCGTCTGCTCGCCGAGAAGGTCATCACGGAGCAGGATGTGCTGGAAATCCGGCGCAGTCTCGAAGAGCAGATGGATAAGGCGCAGTCGCAGGCCACGAAGCAGCCTTCTGATCCATCCATCGATCCGGGCAGCTGGCGCTGGCAGGGATTCGGCAACCACTACAGCTTCGAGCCAATTGAAACTGGTGTATCGCTGGAGACGCTCAAGGAAGTCGCCGCAGCGCAGGATCATCTACCCGACGACTTCAATATCCATCGCAATCTCAAGAAGATTCTCGACAAGCGCGCCGAGAGCGTCATGAATGACGAGCCCATCGACTGGGGCACGGGTGAGGCGCTTGCGTTCGGAAGCATGCTGCTTGATGGCGTCGCGCTGAGACTTTCCGGTCAGGACAGCCGTCGCGGCACGTTCAGCCATCGCCATGCCTGCATCAAGGATCAGGAGACCGGGGAGGCGTATGTCCCGCTGAATCACATGCGTGAATGCGGCGAATACGGCGTGGAGGACAAGGCCCCGGGCACGACGGGCGCCGATGGACGAAAACGGCAAGCGCGTCTCTGCGTGTATGACAGCCCCCTCAGCGAAGAAGCAGTGCTCGGCTTTGAGTACGGCTACTCACTGGCTGATCCCAACATGCTTGTGATGTGGGAAGCGCAGTTCGGTGACTTCGCCAACAGCGCCCAGGTGGTGCTTGATCAGTACATCGCATCGGCTGAGATCAAGTGGCAGCGCTGGTCCGGTCTGACGCTGCTCCTGCCGCATGGCTACGAAGGTCAGGGGCCCGAGCACTCGTCAGCGCGCATGGAGCGATACCTTCAGCTTTGCGCAGATCAGAACATGCAGGTGACGAATCCGACGACCCCGGCGCAGTTTTTCCACTTGCTCCGGCGCCAGGTGACGCGATCCTTCCGTAAGCCGCTGATCGTGATGACGCCGAAGAGCCTGCTTCGCCTTCCCGAAGCGACCAGCGCAGTCAGCGATTTCACGAGCGGCAGCTTCCAGGAGATTCTTGACGACCCGACGGTCCTCAACGGCGCATCGCGCGATGGCGTGAAACGCGTGGTGCTGTGCTGCGGCAAGGTCTTCTATGATCTGGATCGCCGCCGCCGAGAACTCGAGTCGACGGAAGTGGCGATTGTGCGCGTCGAGCAGGTGTATCCGCTGCACACGGAGATGCTGCAGTCCATTCTCGCGCAGTATCCCAAGTCGGCTGAGCTGGTGTGGGCACAGGAGGAGCCGAAGAATGCGGGCGCCTACGCTCACTTCTCACTCGCGACCAAGGAACTGCTGGGCTGGAGCGATCTGCCGTATGTGGGCCGCGAGCGTTCAGCGACTCCGGCGACGGGTTCCAAGAAACAGCACGACATCGAACAGACCAAGTTGATCCAGGAGGCCATCGACGCGGTGGCCAAACAGCCTGTGGCGGCCCGGTGAACGCACACGCGATGAACGGAATCAAGCGCGTACCTTCAAGTGAGCGACGATCATGAGCACTGACATCGTTATCCCGGCACTCGGCGAGTCCATCACGGAGGGCGTCATCGCCACCTGGCTCAAGAGCGAAGGCGACTTCGTCGACCGGGATGAGCCGCTGCTCGAACTTGAGACGGACAAGATCACCATGGAGGTGCCTGCGCCTGCGGCTGGTGTCGTCCATCCGAGCGTCGGCGCCGGTGAGACTGTCGCCGTGGGCGCCATCGTCGGCAAGGTGGATGAGAGTGAGAAGGGCGCCAGTTCAAATGGCTCGGCGCCGGCGGCCAATGAAGAAAAGGCTGAGTCCGCCGAATCACAGCCGCAGACTCCGGAAGCGCCGAAGTCGAGCGCCGCTGCTGCGACAAAGGACGATGTGCGCGCGACGCCGCTTGCGCGCAAGGTCGCCGAAGAGCACGGCGTGGCGCTGGACAAGATCACCGGCACGGGCGCCGGCGGCCGTATTCGCGAGCAGGATGTGCTGGCGTTCGCCGGCAAGGGTGATGCGGGCGCCAAGGCAGAGGCACCCGAGTCTGCGCCGGCGTCCACAGGCGCTCGCGGCGTGTCGCGCGAGCGGATGACGCCGCTCAGGCAGCGTGTCGCGGCCAGGCTCGTCGAGGCGCAGCAGACCGCGGCGATGCTCACCACGTTTAACGAGTGCGACATGACGAATGTCATGGCGCTTCGATCCAAGCACAAGGAGTCCTTCGAGAAGCGGCATGGCGTGAAGCTCGGCTTCATGTCCTTCTTTGTGAAGGCCGCCGTTTCGGCGCTGCAGCAGTATCCGCGCGTCAACGCGTACATCGTTGATGGAAGCGAAGGACCGGAGATCGAGAAGCACGATTACTGCGACATCGCCGTCGCCGTGGGCACGCCCAAGGGCCTCGTCGTGCCGGTCCTGCGAAACTGCGAATCCCTTTCATTCGCGGGTGTCGAATCCGGGATCAACGAACTCGCCACAAAGGCGCGCGATGGCAAGCTCGGACTCGACGACATGCAGGGCGGCACATTCACCATCTCCAATGGTGGTGTGTATGGCTCCATGCTCAGCACGCCCATTCTCAATCCGCCTCAGTCGGGCATCCTCGGCATGCACAACATCATCCGCCGCCCCGTCGAGAATCCCGACAACCCGGGATCCGGCGAGGTGCAGGTCAGGCCCATGATGTATCTCGCGCTGAGCTACGACCATCGCATGGTTGATGGCGCCGAAGCCGTTGGCTTCCTCAAGGCGATCAAGGAGTGCATTGAGGATCCTGAGCGGCTGCTGCTGAATCTTTAAGGCTGTGCGGGGCGGTTAGCCCGGCGCCAGTTCATCCAGAAGCGCCTCACAAGCCGCGTGCACGAGTTCGTACACGTTCTGGAAGCCGCTGTCGCCGCCGTAATACGGATCAGGAACCTGCTGATCTTCATCTTCGAGCTCTTGGCGCTCCGGATGAAATGAAAGCAGCAGGCGCGTCCTGTCTGGCGGCGCCCCCTCGGCGAGGATGTCATCGCGATTGGCGATGTCCATCGGAATCAACCAGTGAAATCGCTCGAAATCGACCTTGGCGTTGAGCTGGCGGCCGACGCTGGGCAATGTGACGCCGGAGCGGCGAGCCACGGCTACGGAGCGCTCGTCGGGTGGATTGCCGATGTGCCAGTGCGCCGTGCCGCAGGAATCCACATCAAATCGATCCTGCAGGCCGCGCTGCTGCGCCAGATGCAGAAAGACGCCCTCAGCCAGGGGTGATCTGCAGATGTTGCCCAGGCAGATGAAGAGGACACCGATTCGTGGGGAGTCAGACACGCGGCCATTGTGATGTTCAAAATGAGGACTGCAAGGCGCGATTTCTGCGCTTGGTCGCGGCCACGATTGAATACAATGAGCGTGCGTCGAGGCAAAGGCGCTTCGACATCAAATCCGGCGCAAGGGACGCCGCCGGCACATCGCTGCGCATCTCGGTCGGACGGATCCGGGCGTGAGATGAGGATGCATCGACGGCATGAAAACCCTCCGCCTCGACCTCCATACGCACCTGAAGCCTGCCAAGAGAATCCCTTTCGAGGGATCGTTTGTTCATAAGTACGCCGAAACGCTGCGCCAGCGCCGGCTCGACGGTGTGTTCATCTGCGAGCACGTTCATGCGCCGGACTTCTGGCGTATGTATGACGAGATGATCGTCGAGCATGTCTATGAAGATGCGCGATTCGTCGTCGACGATCTCCTCTTCTTCCCCGGATTTGAGCTGACGCTTGCCGAGCGCGTCGATGTGCTTGTCATCGCGCCGCTTGATGAGTTGCGGCTGATTGACGAGTTCTTCGCCAGACCGTTGTCACAGGGGTTTCATCCGACGGCGGATGAACTCATCGAAGCGCTGACCGCTCGGCCGACATCAGCTCTGCGCATTGCAGCTCATCCATCGCGTCGCGATAAGAGCATCGAGAATCTTGACTACGAGCAGGTGCGTCGCCTGTTCGAAGCGGTTGAGGTGAACGCCAAGTACACACCGACGGATCAGGCTATCGCCGATCGGTATGCGCGTGTATACGGCTGGTCGATCACCGGCGGAAGTGACTCGCACACGGCCCCTCAACTGGGCGCTGTCTGCACTGAGGTGCATGCGCTGGAGCACACCGGATTCGAGGATGTGGCGCTGGCGATCAGGGAAGGTCGAACATCCGTCCGGGTCGATCCGTGCGCCAGACAGTTCATCGATCAGGGGCAGGAAGAGAAGCTGCGCCTCAAAGCCGGCCTGCCCGATGAACGCAAGCTGACGAAGCATCCGACATTTCTCAGCGCCGAAGGCGCGAGACTGCGCATGCTGATGGCCCCTGAAACCATCGTTGAGATCTGCCCGACATCGAGGTCGCCCGTTGTCTGAGGCGCCGGCGTTCCTACAGAGTCTGGATGAAGATCAGGCGAAGGCTGTCGAGCATGATGGCGGACCGCTGGCGGTGCTTGCCGGGCCGGGTTCCGGCAAGACGCGGGTCATCGTGCATCGCGTGGCGCGACTTGTGGCCCCGCAGAGCCAGGGCGGGCGCGGCGCGGATCCTCGATCCGTGCTGGCGCTTGGATTCACCATCAAGTCTTCGAACGAAATGCGGGATCGGCTCGAGCAGATGGCCGGGGATGACGCTGTTCGCCGCGTCGAGGTCAGCACGTGTCACTCATTCGGGAAGAAGGTGCTCAACAGGCATGGCGCACGTCTGGGTCTGCCCGGCGCATGGGAGATCATGGATGATGCGCTGCGGCGCCGCCTCATTCGCGACATTCTGCGGGACAAAGAGGATATGCAGCCTGATCTGGCGGGGGGGTACTCCCGTGCGATCGATCAGGCGAGCGACTTCATCAGGAACTGTCACACCGAGGCGCTCTCGCCTCAGCGCATCACATCGTGGTGCCAGTCACACCAGGCGGACATCGAATCCGGTGATGTTGATCTCGAAGACATGGATCCAGAAGCGGAGCTTCTGCGGTTGGAGGAGATGCTCCTGCACGCGCGCGTACTTGAGCAGTTCGACGCCATGCGCATGGCGCGCGGGCTTCTGCTCTTTGACGATTTCGTCAATCTGCCATTGAAGCTGTTGGAGGAGTCAGAAGAAGCGCGGCGGCTGATATGCAGCGAGATTCGACATATCGTCGTCGATGAGTTTCAGGACTGGAACCCCGCGCAGATTCGATTGCTGGGGCAATTGGCGTCGACGGAATCTGAGCCGGATGTCTGCGTCGTCGGTGATGACGATCAGTCCATCTACGCCTTTCGCGGCGCTGACGATCGAGCGTTTGAGCGCTTTAGAAAACATTGGCCGGACTGCACCGTCATTCCGCTTACGACGAACTATCGCAGTGCGCCTTTGATCATCAGCGCGGCCAATCACATCATTGAAGGCGTGACGGATCGATTCGAGCCGGACAAGACGGTGCATCCTCCGGCGAATCGAGAGCCAAAGCCGGGCGAAGAGGTTGTCGCAGTCGTCACGAAAGATGACGCGAATCCGGGGCAGGTCGTCGGCGAGCTGATCCTTCGCGAGCGCGAGATGTTTGAAGTTCCGTGGACGGAGATCGCGGTGATCGGCCGCTCTCACAAGGATCTGCTGACGATCGCGTCCGAACTGGAGCTCATGAATATTCCTGTGACGCGAACCGATCTCGGCGCGCCGAAGGAGGATCCGGCCGTCGGTCTGCTTCTTCGATGGCTGCGCGTCATTGCGTGGCCTGATCAGAAGGAGCATGCGCTTGGCTTGCTTCTGTCGCCTCCCGTGTCGATGTCGCCGGTCGCGGCTCATGCGCTGCATGATCAGTTCCGCAGGGCTGGTCAGGATGGTGCGGATTCGACTTTTCTCGAATGGCTGCGTCAGGCCGCAGACAGTGATGACAAACTCGGGCGATTCTTCGAACTCTACGATCGATTTGTCGATCTGAACGCCACGACAACGGTCGATGCGCTCATGCAGACGATCATTCACGAGGTCAATCTTGCGCACTACGAGGCGGACACGCGTCAGGCCGTGGGATGGCGATTGACGAGCCTTGTGCGAACGCTGGAGTTTGCCCGATCGAGACTGAAGCATCTGACGCCGCTGCCTGATGCGCGATCGCTGATTGAGTATGTGGACGATCTGACCACACGCGGCGAAACGCCAATCGCGCCCAGTCTCGAGCGCCTTGACGGAGCGGGCGATGACGTCGGCGATGCTGACGGCGTGCGTTTCATGACGGCGCACAGCAGCAAAGGGCTTGAGTTCGACACGGTGATTCTCCCACGTGTGCAGCCGGGACATGGGTACCCGGTCTCGAACCGCTCGGGTGATGCGGACCGACTTCCCGAGGATCTCATCGGGCGTGCATATGGCGAGCATCATGATGAGGAGCGAAGGCTTTTTTATGTGGCCTGCACGCGCGCCGAGCGAAAGCTTGTTCTGCTCGGCAAGAAGAAGCAGAAGCCAAGTCTTCTATCCCACCATTTCTTCGACGACCTCGTGCATCGAGCCGAACTCGGCATTCCACTGCTTGAGGAAGATGATGTGCTCAGGGATGCGACCTCACATGCGCCCGAAGCGACAGAGGATGGCAGCGACGAAGAGACGGCCGAGCGCCTGATGCGGCGTATCGCATCAAGCGCCAAACGCGAACTGTTCAGCCTTGTTCACGATCTGCAGCGCCCCGGCGTGACGAAGCAGGAACTCGATGCGCTCTCGCTCCGGATTCAGGAATACGCGCGGAACATCGCCATTGTGGGACACATCAGGGCGCGCGGCGAAACACCCGACAACCTCGTCGATGGGACGGAGGCGAGTGACGGAATTCACGCACTGCTGAAGCGATTGGCTGAGTCTGGAGAGGTTGAAGAGGCTGTGCATCGGCTTCAGCCGCCGCTGCGGCTGAGTTACACGTCGATCAGACAGTACGACTCCTGTCCGGCGTGCTTTTACCTGTCGCAGGTGCTTGGGCTTTCACTTTCATCGAGTGAATCGATGCAGTTCGGTTCACTCATTCATGCGGCGCTGGAGGCGTTTTACACAGAGCTCCGTCAGGCGGAGGCCGAGGGAAGCAATCCTCCCGGCAAGGGGCGGCTGCTGGATCTGGGCGAAACGTTCGGGCGCCAGCGCGCCGGTTCGCAGCTTCCAATCGACACGGATCTCATTGAGCAGATCAAGGCGCAGTTGTCTCTTTATTGGGAGAAGCTGCACGATCCCTCAGCCGAAGTGCTGGAACTCGAGATCAAGAACGAGTTCGACTATGTGTGCGATGGCGTGACACATCGCATGACGGCGAAGATTGATCGGATTGACAGAGACGCATCCGGTCGATTGCGAATCGTCGACTACAAGACCGGGCATCCATCGAAACGGCTGCTTAGTCCCGACAAGTCCGACCTGCAGATGGGCATCTACCTGCTTGCCGCCCAGAGCCTGTATAGCGCCCCTGATGGCCTTGAAGGTCAGGCGGAATACTGGGTGACGCAAACCGGCGAACGCGGCGTGATCGATTTTGAAACGTTGAGCCTGAAGTCAATCCGAAACAAGATCGACAAGGCAATTCGCGGCATACTCAATGGCGAGTTCTCGCGAAAATCGAACTGCACCGGCGATTGCCGCATGCTGGGCGATGTGACACTCTAGTTCACGCGCGAACCCAGACATCGCCGGGCGCCATCACCTTGACTTCGACGCCCAAAGGCGCGAATGACTTCGGATCCTGTTCGATCGGCGGCCAGGTGTTGTAGTGAATCGGAATCGCAACCTCAGCGCCGATGAGTTCGGCGGCGTTGGCGGCGTGGGCCGGCCCCATGGTGAATCGATCCCCGATGGGGATGCATGCGATGTCCGGCATGTAGTGTCCGCCGATGAGCTTCATGTCACTGAAGAGGGCGGTGTCGCCGCAGTGATAAATGGTTGTTCCACCGATCTTCATCACGAGCCCGCACGGCATGCCCATATAGCGGCCTTCGAACGATGACGAATGGAACGCCTGCGTGAATGCGACGAATCCGAATGGCGCCGCGATCTGTCCTCCGGGATTGCCCGGCTCGAGCTTCTCGAGTCCCTGTTCACCGAGGTGTTCGCAGATCTCAAAGGCTGCGAAGACGGTCGCATCGTTGGCCTTGGCGATGCCGACTGTGTCGCCGAGATGATCGGCATGCCCATGCGTCAGCGCGATGTGCGTGCAGCGAATGTCGCCGGCGGCGCATGTCGCCAGAGGGTTTCCGGTCAGGAATGGATCAACGGCGAGCACATGCTGACCATCGTCGAACAGAAAGCCCGAGTGGCCAAGAAACGTGATCTTCAGAGGCATGTCTTTGGTTCCAGATCAGGCGACGGTGGATTTGTCTTCGGCAAGCAGATAGCCCGCATACTCATTCATCGAATCGCGCAGTTGCTGGAACGAATCGAGCACGTAGAGGATCGGCTGGTAGTGATCGATCTCAAAGCTGGTGTTGGCGACGCGTTCGATGTCAAAGGGGCGCCGATCGACTTCTGGCGACTCCAGCGCATGATGGCCTTCGCCTTCACTTGAGATCAGGCCGGAGCCGTACAGCTTCAGGCGTCCGCCTTCCTGAATCAGCCCGAACTCGACCGTAAACCAGAAGATGCGCGCGAGTTTCTCGGTCAGCACGGGATCATCGACCTTCAGCGCGGCCTTGCCGTACGTCTGCAGAAACTCGGCGAAGACCGGATCGGCGTGCAGCGGCACGTGCCCGAAGACATCGTGGATGATGTCCGGTTCGGGAAGATAGTCCATCGAAGTCTTGGGCCGGACGGTGATCGTCGTCGGGAACTGTCTTTGCGCAAGGAATGCAAAGAATGAGTTCGCCGGCAGGTAGCCGGGCACGCCATGACTGGACCAGCCCGTCAGAGGCGCCAGGAACTCGTTGACATCTGAGAGCTTCGGCACCTGATCCTGCTTGATTTTGATGGCGCGCATGCCGTTCAGGTACACATCCGAGGCATGGTCTTTCAGTTGCTCCATTCGCTTGCGAATGAGGATGGACCACACTTCATGATCTTCGTCGGAGTACCGATCCCAGTGCTGCGTCACCTTCATCGAATCGATGTTGATCTTGTTGGTTGGTAGATCAGCGCTCGCTTCAGCCGCGGCCATCGCCGCCTGGGCTTCAGTTGAGTCGATGACAGGATGTTCAATACTGGACATTGCGTCTGGCTCCGCTTCACCTGGATTGCGTCGCCGGCGCTTCCGCTGCGCCAGCGCTCGCATTCCTCGTACGGATGATTATAGATCGCGTTGTCCGATGGGGCGAGAATCGCCCCAGACGCCTTAGATAGAGCGCCAACGATGCCGCGGATCGTTCGTATGGAAGCTGAACAGGCCGGACGCCATCATCAGCAGCGGACCGAGCAGCGCAGATAAAGCGGCCGTATACCCCGCCGACGCCAGACTGCGCCAGAGCTCGCCGGCAGGGGAGATCGCCACAGTCGCGTCATAAAACGAGCGAACTGCGAAGATGAATGTCGTCGTGACGCCAAGGAGCGCTGCGGCGACGAAGCTCAGGAACACCATCGAAAGGACGCTTTTGCGCATGACAAGCGCCCGCATCGTGACCACGGTATAACCCGCGAGCAGACAACCGAGCGCGTTTGGCCCGATCGTCAATAGTGCGATGTC
>JAULKL010061590.1:0-14312 GCA_032355745.1 Rubia rechingeri
ATTCGAGCACGAAGTAGGGGCGGCCATCTTCGGTGGCGCCGCCATCGATGAGGCGTGCAATGTTGGTGTGATCGAGTGCGGCCAGGAGATGGCGCTCGAGTTCGAAGCGGCGGATAATGTCATCCGTATCCATGCCGCGTTTGATGACTTTGATGGCGACGCGCTGTGTGAATCCTTCGGCGTCGCGCACGGCCAGGTAGACGGCGCCCATGCCGCCTCGGCCGATTTCGGAGATGACGCGGTACTGACCGATGCGCTCGGGCGGCGCTTCGTCGGCCATGCTCATCACCTGCTGGCGAAGCTCGGCGCCGAGGAGGGGCTTCTGCATGAAGGAGACGGTGGCGTCATCACGATGGGCCAGGAGGGACTCGACTTCGCGGCGAAGCTCGGGGTCTTCCGCGCACTGTTCATCGAGCACTTCGGCGCGCTTTTCGGGCGCAAGATCTTTGACCTGCAGGAAGAGCGTCTTGATCTGTTGATGTCGATCGTCGCTCATGGCTCATTATCTCCCGACGCAAGCTCGCGTTTCAGCCAGGCGCGAGCCATGCTCCAGTCGCCTTCCACGGTGCGGTCGGAGATGCCGAGGGCTTCGGCGGTCTCTGCGACGGTGAGGCCGGCGAAGAAGCGCAACTCGACGACCTTGGCCTGTCGCTCGTCGAGATCGGCAAGGCGTGACAGCGCATCGTCAAGTGCGACGAGATCGAGCTGGCCGTCTTGGGTGACGGCGTGCTCGTCGTAGAGCGTGGCGGGCGCATTCTTGCCGCCACGTTTTTGCGCATCGCGCTTTCGAGCGTGATCGATGAGGACGCGTCGGATCGCCTGCGCGGCGACACCGAAGAAGTGCGACCTGCTCTCCCACGCGACCGGCTGCTTTCCAACCATGCGCATGAACGCCTCGTTGACCAATGCCGTGGCCTGGAGCGTGTGCCCGGGCCTCTCGTTGCGGAGGTATCCGGCCGCGAGTGACCGAAGCTCCGATTCAAGAAGCGTGAAAAGCTGTTCGGAGGCGCAAACGTCTCCTTCGCCGGCTTTCCGGAGCAGGTCGGTGACGTCTTCGGCTGGGGGCATGGGAGGAACCTCTGAGGATGGCTTGCGCCGATTCTAATCGCCCTGCGCCTGTGATCAGTGAGGGGCGCTCATCTCGACATGGGAGCGAAGAATGGCGATACGGCGTCTCCATCGAGGATTTTTGCCATGGGTCCGGCGTGAGGCAGAGGTAGGATGTGTCTCGGGCGGACGACGCCGTCTTGAGGACGGCGGGATGGCAGCGGGAGCGAATGGCATGTTTGGCGAGCGGGCGGTGAGTTTAGAGCGGCGCGATCGTCTCGGGATGAGATGGATGGCGGCGTGCGCGATGATGGCGTGCGGAAACGCGCAGGGCCAAATCGACAACTTCTGGACGGAGCCCTCGGGCGGCGCCTGGGACAACACGAACAACTGGTCGCTGGGCGTGGCGCCGGACACGACGCATCGCGCGGTCTTCAATGAGGACTTCACGTATTCGGTGATCTTCGATACGGATGCGCGATTCATCTGGGGCATCGATATTCGCGGCGAAGATCGCGTGACGCTCGATCAGCTCGGCGGATCGCTCGATCTCGTCGGCAATGACATGGCGCTGACGCCCACGCTGCGCATCGGCACATCCGTGACGATCGGTCAGCCGGCGCTGATCGTACGCGACGGCATCTTGAGGATGGACAGCGGCGAAGTCGCCGTGGGGATGGATTACAAGGGCAAGCTGCAGATCGATTCCGGCGGCGAGGTGGAACTTGATGTGGGCGCAGTGCTTCGCATCGGCAGCTCGCGCGGGGAGGGTGTGCTGGAGATCGGCGCCAATGGGCTGCTCGATTCGTTTAGCGGCAGCTTGTGGATCGACGACATGGGCAGCGCGCAGATCCTGTCGTCGACGGGAGCGATCAGCGCCGATGAAGTCGATCTCGATGGCGAGCTTTCGGTGTCGTTCGGTGATGCGTTCGTGACCACGATCATGGGCGATCCCGACTCGATGACCACGGTCACGGGCGACAGCGCTTCGATCGTCGGAAACACCGGTGATTTCGGCTCGCTCGTCGTGCAGTTGGGCGCGGATGTGTTCTTCGTCGATGGCTCGATGGCCAGCGGCTTGGCGCAGCATGCGGGAACATTCGTGAGTTTCTCCGGTGATCTGGAAGTGCAGAGCTTTGAGCTGCTGAGCGGCGCTGTGGCGTCCATGGGACACGTGGACGTGACCGGTTCGATGACAGTGAGCGACTCGGACTCGCGCTGGATTGCGCTTTCGATGGCCTTCGACGATGGGGCGTCGCTGACGATCACGAACTCGGGCGAGATGCGCGTATCCGGATGGACGTCTTTTTCCGGCGCTTCGACGGCGATGGCGAACATCGTGCGGGTTGACAACGACACCAGCGGTTTCGGGCCGGGTTTTCGAACAGGTCACCTGATGCTCGACACGGGCGCCGAGGTGAATGTGGGCGCCAGCTATGTGCAGAGCTCCGGCGCTGAGCTGGCGCTGATGTTTGACGAGATGTCGCCGGAGTACATCAGGGGCGGGGGCGGCGCGAGCACCGCCCAGCTTGCAGGACTGCTTTCCATTGATGTGACGCGGGACGAGATGCTTGAGGTCGGAGATGTGATTCCGATCATGGAATTTGACACGATCAACGGCGCCTTTGAACTTTTTCATGCGGATTCGCTAGGTGATCATCGATATCTGAGTGTGCAGTATCCGACGCCGGCGCTGCGTGGGGCGACGGATGTGGTGTCGATCGCAGTCGAGGCGCTGGCGGCGTCGCCATCATTTGCATTCAGCGCGTTCTCAAGCGCACTGGGCGGCGGGACGCCGGTCGCGATGACGGCGGATGACTTTGACGGAGATGGGTTTGACGATCTTGCCGTCGTCATGAACTTCGGCGCCGGCGTGAATGGCCAGGTGCGCGTGCTCTACAACGATGGCGTCGACATGATGGGGGACTGGAAGGGCTTTGGCGGCGTGGACATCGTCGCGGTGGGCAAGGATCCTCGGGATATTGCGGCCGTCGACATGGATGGCGATTTTGATGTCGATCTTGTGGTGACCAACTTCGGCGACGACACGGCGCAGGTGCTTTACAACACATTCGTGTTTCGCGGGGGCGGGACGAACTTCATTCCGGGCGCGCCGGTCGGCGTGAGTGATGAGCCGACCAATATCGAGACGGGCGAGATCGACGGCATGCCGGGCGCGGATGTGATCATCGTGCGCGAGGGTGAAGGCGCGACGGCCGTCTTTCCCAATGATACCGGCGACATCGGCAGCGACGGAAGCACACTCAATGGCGACTCGGATCCGGAAGATGTTGATTCGGGCGATATCGATAATGACAAGGACACGGACGTCGCGACGAGCGGCAAGGATGATCTGCTGCGCGGCTTCGGCGCCGGGCGCGTGTATGTCTTTGAGAACAGCAACGGTTCGCTGATGACGGCGGATGTGTACACGGTGGGGCTTGATCCGGGTCCGATCGTGATGGGCGATCTGACGGGAGACGGCCCGGTTGAGATCGCGGTGATCAATCGCGCCGACGAGACGATTTCGGTGCTGATCAATGATGGAACGGGTGATTACAGCGTGCAGGCGCCGATCGCAGTCGGCGGCACGCCGGATTGTCTGCTGATGCTGGACGCGGAAGCAGATGGTGATCTGGACGTGTTCTTCATCGCATCGGATGCGATGGGCGATCGAGAGGTTCGATTCCTGCGCAATGACACGCCGATGACGGGCTCGCCGACACTAACGGGGCCGATTTCGCTTGCATCGTCGACGCCTCCAGTGTTGATCACGACGGGAGACGCTGACGGAGATTCGATGGCGGATCTCTTTACGGTTCAGCAGTCCGGCGGGGCGCTGCTTTCGCGCACGGGTGGACGTGTTGACGCCGTCGAGAGCGCGGATCGGCTGCCTGACAGCGCAGCGCGAGGCGAAGCGGTGATGGATCAGGCAAGCGCGCTGATCAATCGCAGCATCGAGTTCCTGCCGGCGGATCTGAACTACGACGGCGTCGTGAGCGCCGCGGATCTGGCGGAGCTGCTCGGTCGTTGGGGACCCTGCCCGATGGGCGAAGTGAACTGCGCCGGCGATCTGGATGGAGACGGATCGGTCGGCGCTTCTGATCTGGCGGCGTTGCTCGGGTTCTGGACGTAGGTCTTAGAAGTCCTCGTCACTCCCCGAGTCGTTGTTCTTTTTTTCGTCGTCCTTCTTCTCGTCGGACTTCTTGTCGTCGTCCTTTTTCTTGCCGCCGAAGAGGCCGCCGATGCCTTCGGCCGCATCTTCGATCGCGCCGCCGACTTCGCCGCCGACATTCTTGCCGACGTCGCCGACATTCTTGCTGAGATTCTGCAGTTGTTCCGCGGCGCCGCTCGAGACGCTGATGCCCATGTCGCCGAGTGACTGCAGTTCGGACATGCCGCTCTTGAGTCCGCCCATGATGTCATCGGGCAGGATGCCGGTTCCCTTTTCGAGGATGCCGGAGATGAGGGCCTGGATGAGGATGGACATCAGTTTGTCGATCGTGACGTTGGGATCCTTCTCGCCGACATCCTGAAGATTGATGTTGTCGATCTTCATGGAGACGCTGGTGAGTTCACCGCCGCCGACCAGATCAGCCTTCACATTGACGTTGTTGATGTTGACCTGTCGGATGACGAAGGTTTTCTTCTTGCCTTCGGCTTTTGGTTCGGCAGGCTTGTCGTCCTTTGTGCCATCCTTGCCGCCGGTTCGCTTTTCAATGTTTTCGAGGATGACGCCGTAGTTGGATCCGCCGGACTGTTTGATGAGGGTGACGCTGACATCATCGAGCGTGAGCTCCGGCAGTTCGACACGTTCCTCGGTCACCGATTTGAGGGTGATGGCGACGCGTCCATCGCCGAGTTCGAGGAAGTAGGGATCCTTGAATCCTTCTGGATTGTGGATGGAGAGGCCGGTGAGTCCGAACTTGCCGGAGAGGAGTCTGATGTTCGCATCGTCGAGTTTCGTTTCGACGCCGAGGGCGTATGTGCCGCCCTTTTCGATGGCGCCCTTGGCGAGGGCGTCGATCGAGTAGAGCGCTGCGCTGATGACGATGATGATCAGGATGAGGATCGCGGCGACGCCGCCGATCGTGAACTTGACGAGCTTGCCGGCCATGAGCGTTCCCCTTGCGAAATGGCGGCCAATATGGGCGATTCGATCGTTCAGTGATTTTGCGTGAACGCAGAACGTAACAGCCTAGGATATCGGCAGCGGATTGGCTGGCGCCAGCCTCGTCGTCGTGGCGGACTGGAGCGCGTGAGTCGTGTGGATGGAGCGATTGATGACGGATTGGAGCAGTGGATGCCTGCGCGCCATGGCGGCGGCCGGGGTGTGCCTGACCGCGATGGTTGGTTGTCAGGGCTTGTCTTATGAAGGACAGGTCGGCGAGATTCCGGACGAGCGCGTCGAGGCGCGCTTCTGCCTCGATCACGGCGATCTGGAGCGCCTGCACACACAGGCAGGGCTGACCAATGACCTGATCATGGGTCTCGATCTGCCCACGATCGAGAAAACACTGCGCAAGCTGGACCAACCCAAAGCCACAGGCGGCATGGATGCGGCGAAGTGGCGCCACGATCAGCGGGTCGATGAGCATGGCGAGATTCCGGATGGCGCCTTGATGCGAGCCAAGACGCAGCGCGAACTGATGATTCAGACGCAGCGCGCCGCTCCAGCTCTGGACTGGGAGTGGATGGGGCCGGGCAATATCGGCGGGCGCACGAGATCGCTGGTGATCTCGCCGGCGAATCCGCAGGTGATGTATGCCGGCGGCGTGACGGGCGGCATATGGAAGTCGACCAATGGCGGCGCGTACTGGCAGCCTCTGAATGACTTTCTGCCGAGTCTGGCCATCGGCGACATGCATATGGATCGGGAAGATCCGAATGTGCTCTATGTCGGGACCGGTGAGGGGCACTTCGGCAACTACGTGCGAGGCGCGGGGATCTTCAAGACCGTCAATGGCGGCGTCACGTTCACGCAGCTGCCTTCGACGACGGATCTGAACTTTCATTTCGTCAATCGGATCGACTTTGCCGCGGGTTCATCGACGCTGATGCTCGTCGCCACGAACACGGGGATCTTCAGGTCTGATGACGCCGGCGCGAGCTTCACGCGCGAGAGCTTTGAACGCGCCATCGACATTGATTTTCATCCGACGGATCCACTGAAAGCGATCGCCGGTCGGGATCATCGGGCGTCCTACACAATAGACGGCGGTCTGACCTGGCAGGACGGCGTCGGCATTCCCACCGGGGGCGGTCGCGTTGAGACGGCGTACGCTCGATCCAATCCTTCCGTTGTCTACGCAAGCGCCCAGACATGGGGCTTGTATCGCTCTGACGATGGAGGCCAGACCTATGTTCAGGTGACCTCCGAGACGCAGCCGGGCGCGTACCTGGCCGGACAGGGCCTCTGGTCGAACGCGCTGTGGGTGGATCCGACAGATCCAGACACGGTGATCATCGGAGGCGTCGATCTCTGGCGATCCACGAATGCCGGCGCGAGTTTCGGGAGAATCAGTCTGTGGCAATATGCGCCGAGTTCCGCGCATGCCGATCAGCACATTATCGTCGAGCATCCCGGATTCGACGGCGTCACGAATACGAAGGTCTACTTCACCAATGACGGCGGCGTCTACGAGACGGATGATGTGTACGCGGTGCAGGGCCTTCAGGGTTGGCAGGAACTGAACAACAACTATGGCGTGACGCAGTTCTACAGCGGCGGTGGCAACAGCTCGGGCAAAGTGCTGGGCGGAACGCAGGACAACGGCACGCTTGTCTATCAGGGCGACACAGAAACCTGGTCCGCAATGATTGGCGGCGATGGCTCTGCGGTCGGCGCTGACAAGGAGAACGTCAACTATCTCTACGCGGCGACGCAGTGGGGATACCTGTTCCGCTCTTCCGCCGGGGGCGCATTTCCGACACCGATATTCGAGGGCATTGAAGATCTCGGCACGCCCTACGAGGCGTCTGCGTCAAACTTCATCACGCCCTACATTCTCGATCCGAATCAGAGCCAGCGGCTGTTGTGGGGCGGAGCGCGACTCTGGCGAACGGAAGATGCGCGAGCGGCCTCGGTGCAGTGGTCGGAGATCAAGCCTGCAACGCGATCAGTCATCAGCGCCATCGCAGTCGCTCCCGGTGACTCGGACAAGATCTGGGTCGCCTACAACAGCGGGCAGATCTCACGCACTGTCAACGGCACGGATCCCTCGCCTGTCTGGCAGTCGGTCAGCACCGGGCTTCCCAGCCGATTTGTCACGAGCATCGCGATTGATCCGAATGATCACGATCGCGTGTACGTGACGCTTGGCGGATTCAGCGAGCAGAATGTGTGGCGCAGCGACACTGGCGGCGGCTCCTGGGTTCCGATTTCCGGAACGGGCGCCGGCGCACTTCCCGAGCTTCCCGTCAAGTCAATCGTTATTGACGATGTCAATGATGATGTGCTGTACATCGGGACGGAGCTTGGAGTCTTCAGTTCAGCCAATGACGGCCTGACCTGGACAACGAGCAACCTTGGTCCGGCCAACACACTGGTTGACCAGTTGTTCTGGTGGAATGATGAGAACGACGATCGCTGGCTGGTGGCGGCGACGCACGGGCGCGGCATGTTTCGAGCGGCGCCGCCGCCATCGTGTCCGGCGGATGTGAATGCGGACGGACAGGTGGGCTCAAGCGATCTCTCGGCGTTGATCGGCTCGTGGGGACTGCCGGAGCCTTCACTGGATTTCGATGGTGATGGATTCGTCGGCAGTTCGGATCTGGCGGCGCTGATCGGAAGCTGGGGGCCCTGTCCGTAACGCAATCGCGCGAGCGCGTACACTACGCGCCGCATGCCTTCGAAGACACGGAACGAGTTCGTTGATCTGATCGAACGCGCCCGCGGGAAAGCCGCCGGGCGGACGATCGTTGCGCCGGTGAGTGTGCGCATGCTCAGCGATCAGCTTACGCCTGTGCTTGCATATCGCAGGCTGGTGGCGCCGGATGAGCGAACGGCGCATTCCTTCCTGCTGGAATCCGTTGAAGGAGGCGAGCGGGCCGGGCGGCATTCGATTCTCGGGGCGCGGCCGCGGACGGAAGTGCTGGCGCATCATCGGCGCGTGCAGATCACGAATCGCGATGGACAGCCCGGCGAGACGCTGACCGACACCGATCCGTTCCAGACGCTGCGCGATATGACGGCGTCGCTGTATTACCTCGCGCCGACGCGCGATGAGCGGCAGCAGGGGCTGTCGCCCGATTGCGTCATCGGCGGCTGGTTCGGCTACGCCGGATATGACACCGTGCGCTACGCCGAGCCGGTCAAGCTCGATCCGGCGCAGGCGCCGAAGGATGATCGCGGCCTGCCTGATCTGCATTTCGGCCTGTATGACCAGGTGGTGGTCTTTGATCATGCGACGAAGATCGTGCATGCGATCCAGCTGATCTTCGTCGAAGCGAGCGCAGACGCCGGGGCGGCATATGACGCGGGCGTTGCGGCGCTGGAGACGCTGGCGACGACGCTGCAGACGCACAGCAAGCCGCTGCCGGCAGGGCGTATCGATCGGGAAGGGCCATCGGATGGCGCAGCGCTCATCTCCAATCTGACGCGCGACGAGCATGCGGCGATGCTTGCGAAGGCGAGCGAGTACATCCGCGCCGGGGACATTTTTCAGGTTGTGCTGGGCCAGCGGTTTGAGCGGGAAAGCGGCGCCGATCCATTTGATGTGTATCGCGCGCTGCGGGCTGTGAACCCGAGTCCGTACATGGTGTATCTGCAGGCGGAAGGGTGCATTCTGGTCGCTTCGAGTCCGGAGATTCTCTGCCGCGTGCGGCATGAGGAGTCATCGGGGCTTCGCATCGTGACGAATCGGCCGCTTGCGGGCACGCGCAAACGCGGCGCAACCGAAGCCGAGGATCAGGCGCTGGAGCGTGAACTGCTTGCTGATGAGAAGGAGCGCGCCGAGCACATCATGCTTGTCGATCTTGGGCGCAACGATGTCGGCAAGGTGTGTGAGCTTGCATCCGTCAAGCTTGACAGCGTGATGGAGATCGAGCGGTACAGCCATGTGATGCATATCAGCTCAACAGTGACGGGCGCGTTGAAGGAGGGCGCCTCCTGCTGGGATGCGCTGCGCGCGACGCTGCCGGTCGGCACGATCTCCGGCGCGCCGAAGATTCGCGCGATGCAGATCATTGATGAGCTGGAGCCAGTGCGGCGCGGGCCGTATGGCGGCGGGATGGGCTATGTGTCGCTCGATGGCGACATGGACATCGCGCTGGCGCTGCGCACAATCGTGACGCCGACGGCGCTGCACACGGATGACACGTGGACGTATCACCTGCAGGCGGCGGGCGGCATCGTGGCGGACTCACAGCCGGACGCCGAATACGACGAGACGGTGAACAAGTCCGCAGCGCTTGCGCGCGCGATCACACTGGCGGAGACGGCGTTTGACTCCGCTGGTCAGATCAGCTGATTCGATTGTGTGACGAGGTCAGGCCGGCGTTTCTGTGAGGGAGTCCTTCAGAGACTGGGCGGGCTTGAATCCGACGGTGTTGGAAGCCTTGATCTCCATCGGCTCCTTGGTGGCAGGATTGATGCCCTTGCGCGCCGGTCGATGCTTCTTCTCGAAGGAGCCGAACCCGACGATCGTGACTTTCCCGTCCTCCTGCACGCCGGAACAGATGCTCTCGAGGACGGCCTCGACGGCTCGGGCGGCTTGTGCCTTGCTCTCGTCCATGCGTGACGCGACGGATTCGATCAGATCGCCTTTGTTCATCTCTGATTGCTCCTTCATGAACTCGCGTGGCCCGTGGGCAAATGCGAGTCGAGTTCTCGTGGATTGCGCATTCCGGACGCACCGCGCCCGGTGTACAATCGCCGTTGAACATACCGGCCGATAAAACTTTGTCAATCAAGATGACAAGTGCGTTTCCGGTTGATCAGGAGATGACAGGCAAAAGAGCCTAGGATGATGTCATGGCGCAAACCACGCTCGAAACACGACCTCAGGCGACACCCTCTGAGCCGCAGACCGAAAAGCCGCGGCTCTGGAACGTCGTTCTCCTGGATGACGACGATCATTCGTATGAATATGTGATCAAAATGGTGCAGGAGCTGTTCCATTGCTCACTGGAACGTGCGTTCAAGGTGGCGCAGTCGGTGGATAATGATGGCCGCGCCGTCTGCATGACCACGCATCTGGAGCTTGCCGAACTCAAGCACGAGCAGATTCGGTGCTACGGCCCTGACAAGCTGATCGCCAGTTGCGCCGGCGCCATGAGCGCCATCATCGAGCCTGCCGAGTTTGGCGGCGATGACGACGACGATTGAGTTCCCGCCTGCCGGACTCTGCTGACATGGCGGAGCGCCCTCTCATACTTCTTGCCGAATCGATTGCGCCAGTCTGCCGCGCGTGGCTGTCCGAGCGCGCCGATGTTAAAGATCTGCTTCACGATCAGTCTGATCTTCTTGAGCGCGCCTCCGGCCTGATCGTGCGCACATACACACAGGTCAATCGCGAACTTCTGTCGCAGGCGCCTTCGCTCCGTGTTGTGGGACGCGCCGGTGTCGGGCTGGACAACATTGATCTGCATGCGTGCGCCGAGCGGGATGTTCGCGTGATCTACACCCCGGATGCGAACTCCGACGCCGTCTGCGAACTCGTGTGGGCGATGATCCTCGATGCGATTCGGCCTCGCGTGTACGTCAATCGTGCGCTGGATCCACGTGCGTGGAAGGATCTGCGGGGATCTCTCATCGCTCCGCGGCAGCTGAGTGATCTGACACTCGGCGTGTACGGCATGGGGCGGGTCGGCAGACGCGTGGCTCGTGTCGGCGCCGCCTTCGGCATGGAGACGCTGTATCACGATCTCATGGAGATTCCGGAAGATGAGCGGCAGGGGGCACGGCCAGTCAGCCGCGAGGAGCTTCTGGAGCGATCGGATGTGCTGTCGATGCACGTCGATGGGCGTGCTTCCAACAAGGGGCTCATCAGCGCCGATGCGGTCACACGTCTGAAATCGGATGCGATCTTCATCAATGCGGCGCGCGGGTTCGTCGTCGATGCCGAAGCGCTCGCCTCGGCGCTGCGTGAGCGTCCCCTGATGACGGCATGTCTGGATGTGATCGATCCGGAGCCGCCGGTGGCGGATGATCCGCTGGTGGGTCTGGGGAATGTGAGGCTGACGCCGCACATCGGGGCGGCGACGGCAAGGGCGCACGAGAACATGAGCTGGGTGGTGAAGGATGTGTGGCGCATCCTGCAAGGGGAAACGCCCCATCATGAGGCGACGCCCGGCTGAGGCTGGAGTTGACGCGTGACGCGGGGCGGGCGTGGCGTACACTGCGGCTCTTCATGGCCACGGAGCGCATCATCACGCCGGAGGCGGTCTCGCCGATCGACGAGCAGGCGAATTATTCGCTGCGGCCTCGGCGACTGACGGAGTTCGTCGGCCAGGCTGAGCTTGTGGAGCGGATCCGGATCGCCGTCGAGGCGGTGAAGCAGCGCTCCGAGCCCATGGATCACGTGCTGCTGGATGGCCCTCCGGGGCTGGGCAAGACGACGATGGCGCATCTGATCGCCGAGGAGATGGGCGTGCGCGTTCATCTGACCTCCGGCCCGGCGCTGACACGCGGGTCGGATCTGGTGGGGGCGCTGACGAAGCTGAGCGCCGGCGATGTGCTCTTCATTGATGAGATTCATCGGCTGCCGCCGGCAGTCGAGGAGTTCATCTATCCGGCGATGGAGGACTTCCGGATTGATGTATCCGTCGATTCGGGCATGCATGCTCGCACGCTTTCCATTCAGCTCAAGCCCTTCACGCTGATCGGCGCGACGACGCGATCGGGACTGGTCAGTGCGCCGATGCGCGGCCGGTTCGGGATCACACATCATCTGCGCTATTACGATCCCGATGAGCTGTTCGAGATTCTGCGTCGTTCGTGCGAGCGGCTGGAGCTTTCGGGCATGCCGGAGAGTGCGCTGCATCTGATTGCGGGGCGTTCGCGGGGCACGCCGCGTGTGGCGAACCGGCTGCTGCGGCGGGTGCGTGATTACTCGCAGGTGCGAGCCGATGGCGTGCTTGCCGATGAAGTGGCGCAGCAGGCATTAGCGCTTGAGGGTGTGGACGAATACGGATTGGATGAGCTTGATCGTGCGTATCTGCGCACGATTGCGGAGACATATCGCGGCGGGCCGGTGGGTCTGGAGGCGATCGCCGCGACGATGGGTGAGGATGCGGGCACGCTGGGCGACGTTGTCGAGCCCTATCTGCTGCAGCGCGGCTTCCTGGCGCGGACGCGCCGAGGCCGGGAGCTCACCCCAATTGCGGCGGAGCGCTTCGGTTTTGACATCAATGTTGGATCCGACGCCCTCTTTGAGAGCGAATAATGAGTCATCCCGCGTTCACGGCGGCGACGGGATGGAGAGGATGAATCAGATGCGTTTGAAGACAGTTGTGTTCCTGATGGCGCTGGCGTGGATTGCGACGCTCGGAGCGGCGACCGCACCGGCCGGCATCGACATCGAGATTAACTCGGACTACGAGCCGATCTACAACGAGCCAGCGCCCCTTTTGAATCCGGCGCCTTCGCAACTCTCGGCGGCGCCGATGAGTTCGGGCACACGCGTCTTTCGCGCCATCGACAAGGCGCTGGCGATCGCGCCCAAAGGTGTGGTCATCTCGACAGGCATCGCGGTTCGCAAGTTTGGCACGGTGTACCAGGTCGACATCATCAAACGGGGCAATCGGATTCTGTACAGCCCGACGGTCGAGCCGCCGGCGACAGGGATCTACACGACGGATCAGACGACGTACTCGCGGCCGCAGTCGCGCCAGTTCTCCATGCTTCGCAAGGCGATCGAGAAGAGCGGCCTTGACATGGATGACGCGATTCTGATCGTGCGCGACATCCTGCCGGAGACGTCGATTTACTACGTCGAGTTTCTGCTGCAAAATGGACAGCTGTACATCGCGGCGCTGGTGCAGGATGTCACTGGTAATGAAGAGCTGATGTACAACGTCGCCACGGGCGAATACACGTACACCGGCATTCCTGAAGTGGCGCCGGTATTTACGGCCAACGAGCTGCTGACGATGGCGATTGATCGCGCCCGCGCGATTGAGCCGGAAGGCGAGCTTGTCAGCGTCCGCCGCGCCAATGCAAGCGGTTCGACGTATCAGGTGCGGATTTCACTCAATGGCGGCACGCTGGCGGAGCAGCTGTACCTGAACGCCGTGGGCCCTGATTCCTTCGGCGCCGAGGTGATCAAGTACGGTCCCGCGCTTTCGGTGTCGACGAAGCGGCTGCATGCGCGTGTGCGCACGCCGGGCTCGAACATGAAGACTGTCTTCAGCCGCCTGGCGCCGACGCCTGAGTCGATGGAAGTCGAGGCGATGGAGCTGCGCATCGAGAATGGTTCGCTGCTGGTGGATGCGACGGTGATCGAAGATGAGGGCGCCGCCAGACAGGCGACCTTCGACGCGATGACGGGTGAGGAAGTGTTTATCGATCCGACGCCGGAGGGCGCCGGGGCCAATCCTTCGACGCTCGCTCAGTCGGCGCGCGTGGCGATGTCCAACGAGCTTTCGGCGCGCTTCATCAGCGTTGAGGAGACGGATGAGGCGGGCAAGCCTCTGCATGTCGTGCGGCTGCTTAATCGCAAAGGCAAGAAGCACATCATCTTCACAGTCGATCCGAGCAGGGGATACGCCTTTGAGCGAACGAAGGAGAGCATCGACAAGCAGACGCGCAATGACATGAAGGCCTTCCGGAAGTTGCTTGCTGAACAGCCCATCGATGTGCATGCGGCGATGGAGTCGGCGGTCGTCGATGTGGATGCCGATCGCGCATACCGGATGGAGGTTGTCGATGATGGCGATGAGTTGCTGATCGCCGTGGATCTTCGATCTGAGGAAGGTTCGCATCGCATTTTGATGGATGCGAAGACACTGACGCCCATTGCCGATGTCGCGCAGGGGCCTGTTGGTCCTGAGCCGGATGAGGAGCCAGTCGAGACATTGGAGAGCGTCGAGGATGTGGCGGCAAACGCGGCGGATGAATCGGCCGCTCAGCTTCTGCGCGTCGAACGCATCAGCGATGACACGATCGTGGCCGAATCGATGACATCAGTTCGAGGCGTCGTGGATCGCGCGATCTACGACGGATCGAGCGGCGAGAAGCTGGAATCCGACGAGGTGCAGATCGCCGATCGAGCGAGATTCACCAGCGCCCTGATCGTCCAGTCGCTGCTGCGCGACAATCATGT
>JAULKL010062636.1:0-14290 GCA_032355745.1 Rubia rechingeri
CAAACTGAAGCATCTGTGCAGCTTGTGTGCAGTTCAAAGATTGTGCCAACTGAAGAACGTGTGCAGAAGGTTGCAACTAGGGGTGTTCATGGGTCGGGTCGGGTCGGGGCGGGTCGGCTGACCCGGCCCAAATTGACCCAAAATTTTGAGCCAAGTGGGTCGGGTCGGTCCATGTCAGGTTTTCGGTTCGTGTCAGAGATTGACAGCACTAATTTAGGTGTATTTAGTACTCGTTCGAAGATTTTGACTTGATGTTGAGAATTTATTTTACATATTTTATTCTTCAAGAAAATAAAGGATGGCTTATTCAGTGTCTGTTGCTCACTCAAAACCCTTTGCATGGTGAAGACCCGACCCGGTAAGCGTGATGTACACTCCTTCACCATCATTGTGAACGAATAATTTCCCGTAATGATGAATGTATTACTGCTTAAAATAAATAGAGTGCAAAACAGATAAGGAATACTAGTATTAATATAACTCTAATATAGTCATCAAACTCTATCCATATCTAATCCGGTATTTGACTGATTCTAACACCCCCCTCAAGCTAAGCATCGGATGCTCAGCGACTCAAAGTTTGGACCTGAAGAACTCTAACAACGGATGGGAGAACCCTTCGGTGAAGATGTCTGCAATCTGAAGAGCAACAGGAACATGAGCAGCACGCAGCTTGCCAGAAGCAACTAACTCTCGAACAAAGTGATAGTCAATGTCAATGTGCTTCGTCTGCATGTGAGCAACAAGATTCTGAGCAAGGAAGATGACACTACTATTGTCGCATAACAGCAGCGGAGAACCAGAAAGTGGGACACGAAGATCACGAAGAAGATGAGTCAGCAAAACAACCTCAAAGGCGGTGTTGGCTAGCTCCCGATACCCAGACTCCGTGCTCGAATGAGAAACAGTGGGCTGTTTCTTGGCACTCTTGGAAATAATATTTCCACCAAGAAATAACATAACCATATGTAGATCTACGGGTCTCTAGAAAGTGGGCCCAATCAACATTAGAATAACCCGGTACTTCAGAGAATTGGCAGACCGAAAAGCAAGATCGAAATGCAGAGTACCTCGGACATATCGAAGAATCTGAATGACCGCAGCAAAATGATTGTCACGAGGGTCTTGAAGATACTGACTGACTGTGTTGACCGCAAGGGCCATGTCAGGACGAGTAATCGCTAGGTACTGAAGAGTCCCAATAAGAGAGCGGTACATAGGCGGATTCCAAAAAGGAGGGCTGGTGGAGCTGTGGAGCTACGAGCCTGGCACAAACGGAGTAGATACTGGAGATCAGACATCCCGACACGAGAGAGAATATCCCGGTCATACTTTGCTTAGCCGAGAAGTAAACCAGAGACAGAGGGTGTAACTTCTAAACCAAGAAAGTAGTGAAGAGTGCCCAAATCCGTGATAGCAAACTCCTGATGCATCCGATCAATGAACTGTCAAAGAAGAGTCGGGTCATTACCTGTAAGGATGATGTCATCGACATAAACTAACAGGTATAGTAAAGACGAGCCCCGAGATAGAAAATAAAGAGAAGTGTCAGCTGAACTGCAGGCAAAGCTGAGCAAAACTAAATAAGTACCGAATCTCTGAAACCAGACACACAGAGCTTTCTTAACACCATAAATGGGCTTACGCAAGCGACAAACATAATCCAGATAAAGAGGGTTCTAGTAACTAACGGGTTGCGCCATTTAAACTAGAGTATCGAACAGTACGATAACGAGGCCATGAGCGCATCTTAGCAATATCTAGAACAGTACGAACCATGGATGCTTTGACCACCGAACTGAAAATGTGATCAAAGTCAAATCCTGGAATCTGTGAAAACCCTGCCTAAGAAACCTAGCCTTATGATGCTCAACAGTTCCATTTGGATGATACTTTAGTCGATAAACCCATTTGGAGCCAACAATGTTGATATCCGATGGGCGTGGCACCAAATCCCAGGTGCGCTGTCCACGAAGAGATGCTATCTCATCATCCATAGCAGAAACCTAAGATGAATCCTGAAGAGTAGTACGATAATCTGTGGGCTCAGACTGAGCAAGTAAGGCAGCAGTAAGACCGTTAGCAACTATATCAGAATAATCTCTGCGCTGAATAACCCCAGTCGCCGATCGAGTAACCATCCGATGAGTGCGAGGTCGAGGTGGAGAGATCGGAAGAGTAGTTGGACCAACGAATGGGCCGGTGTAGGGGCCGGTGAGGTGGATGGCAAACCAGATGGGCTGGTCGGCAAACCGGGTGAGCTGGTCGATAGCGGGATAGGTAGAGCAAGATGCGTTAGAACGGCCACTGGATGGTCTTAATTGGCAGAGCAGACAGAATTGGGTGTTGTAGTCGGTGAGGACGATAGTATCGATGAGCCAGGAGGGCTGTCAACTGAAGTGACGAGCCAAGAATGAGGAGATGCCACCATGGAAGAAGCAAGAATATCCGCTGATGCATCAGGGAGATCCAATAAAGTAGAGACATCCAGAGAAAATGGAGATATTGAATAAGGGAATGTGAAAACCAGAAATAAGGGAAGTGAGTGTCGTGTAACCAAGGATGTCTGGTGACATATAGCTTTCCAGACATGGGATTGAAACATCGATATCCCTTGTACTGGGAGTTGTACCCAAGAAAAATACAGGGCAAACTGCGAGGAGCAATTTTTTGAGCTGCATATGGACGAAGATAAGGATACACATGACAGCCAAATGCATGGAATTTTATGTATATGGGAACCCGACCATTAATAACTTCATATGGTGATCGTCCACTAAGAACAGGAGTGGGCAACCGACTTATGGTATAAGCGGCTGCAGCAAAGGCGTGAGGCCAGTGAGAGAGGGACATGAGGGTGGTATAACATAGACAGACCCATCTCAGAAATGTTGGCGGTGCTTGTGCTCAGCCCGACCGTTATGCTCAGGAGTATACGGGCAAGAAATCTGATGGTGAATGTCCTTTGTCTGAAAATGAGAGTGTAAGCTGCCATTTACAAACTCAGTCCCCCATCACTATGAAATGCCTTAATGGTGGAAGAGAATTGGTTCTCCACAAAAGCCTCAAACTGGCGATATCCCAAAAATCAGATTTGTGACGCAGTGGGTAAAACTACGAGAGTCGCGAATGATCATCAAGGAAAATAACATAGTAGGAGAAACCATCAACAGATAAAATAAGAAAGGGCCCCCATAGGTCACAGTGAACTAGATCAAGTACCCTAGCAACATGTTAATCATTTGTATGAAAAGATAAACGCTTCCCTTTAGCCTTTTCACATGCATCACAAAGGGTAGGTTTAGGCAAAACTGATTTGACAGATAAAGATCTAGAAGCTCGAAAACCAGAAATAACGGAATGCGAAACATGAACAAGTCTAGCATGCCAGGTTTCAAAAGGCGCACGCAGCTTATTTGATTCCACAGTAAACAACAAAGCAAGTGCACCATAGTCTAAAGCATAAAGACTATCCTAATTATGACCATGACCCAAAGTTTTCCTAGTGATTTTATGCCGAACAATAAATGAGCGGTCATCAAAGCAAACAACACAGTTTAAATCCTGAGTTAATTTGCTAATGAAAAGAATTTTTTGAGTGATATCAGGCACAATAAGCACATCATAAAGAGGCAGGGACTCAGAAATATGAGAATCACCGATATGAGTAATAAAGAGAGGAGAACCGTTACCAACATAGACATGGAAAGAACCATCATGAGGTGTCACATGATCAAATGTGTTTTATGGTTTCAGAATCTACAATCCATTTGGAATCATGATGATTAAATTTGCATCAATTTAAAAATGCCATAATTGTAGTGAATAATGATGGCCGGAGATTCCAAAAAACTTCCCCAAAAAGCTGAGGGCAGCGAAAAATGCTGGAGGGAGAAATGAGCGCGTTAAGCGTGGCTAGGAAGAGATCACACGTTCAATCAATGAGCGCGTGGGTTTCACACGCTATAAGGATGCTGTAGTCGACGACGCGTGATGTTCACGCACTTTTTTCAACAATAGTCGCGTGTATAACACGCGATGAACGAATAAAACCCTCTTTTGCTGATTGATGCCACCGCATAGAGTCAAAGACCAGAGGATGCTGGATGTCTGAAGCTGATTAAGGAGCTTAATTTTCTGATTGATGCCGCCACAGAGGAGAGGACAGTCCACCGCAGCAGAGGAGAGTCCCACCGGAGATGTTGTATAAGAGAATATGAGCCAAAGGAACACAGTGGATCTGGGAATTTTCCGGAGATGACGCCGGAGATGACGTCGCTGACCAGTAAGCAAAGATGAAGCCAGGAGATAATTTTGGGAACACCTTAGATCTGGAAAACCGCCGGAGAACTGGACTAGAAAATGCCAGAAAGGTGGACTGGAAAATGCTTGCCGGAAAACTTGAAATGATGCCGGAAAACCGGAACTGAATTTGTGAAGAAGGGAAAATAAAAATAAAATAAATTCTAAAAATGAAAGGAAAATGAAGGGGAAGAGATTAGGGTCCAGGATCAGACTTGCTCTGATACCATGAAGGAATAATTTCCCATGATGATGAATGTATTATTGCTCAGAATAAAATAGAGTACAAAACAGATAAGGAATGCTAATACTAATATAACTCTAGTCTAGTAATCAAACTCTACCCATATCTAATTAGATATTTGACAGATCCTAACACAGAGGACAAAAAAGACCGTTAGAGTTCACAATTGTTTGTTGTGGCACGCACGCACTCCTGCAAGGTTCCGTACATAGCGTAAATTGAGAAGATCGGGGACTATCGCAACAGCTACAATGTCGGGGTGAGGTGGTACTACATGTGAGTTGGGTTTCTTGTTTTCTAATTGATCTCTAATGGTGATTTATTATGTTTAATACATTTCAACATTCTCCTTTTTTAATACATTAAGTCAATATCATGTGTGCACTTCGTGCGCAATCTGTGCTCATGCATGGTCAATGACCGATAATCAATTAAATGTATGTTTATGCAACACTAATTAATGTTTATCTTAGCTAATGTTTTAAAGAAATTATGTACTGAATTAATATACATCGTAATTCTTTAAGAGAAGGATTAAAAAAGAAAAACATGCATGAGTATGCACGGACTTCCATGATGACATGAGACACTTGAATGTTTCCGAATTGTAAAATCGTTTAAGATTGAGGATCTAAAGTGTAAGTTTTTTATCTATTGAAAAAAAAGCACGAGAAAGGTGTTCTCTAGGTAGGCTACAACCCATCATGAGCTACCACCAGGACATGCAAGTTGACCCTACCCCTCCTCACTCTTTAAGGTTCTTATTCTTTGCTATTTTGACATTATTTCTAATCATATTTAGAAATTGATACTCTCGTGAAATTCCGTACATGCGCTTGAACCTACGGACAAGAAATTAACTATCTTCAAACCTAATTTTGAATGTTGGGTTTTCCTCGTTTCATAAACAGGAAAAAAATAGACTTATCTATTATATTTATAATTTTATGTGAAAAAATATATCTACACGGTCGAGCATGCATGTTTACCTAAAATCATTTAAAGGTATAATTATAAATCACTCATCATATTTTGTCCAAACTTCAAACATTTAAATGTGAATTAAGTTAGGATTTTGAAAATCAAAATATGCACGGATCTTGAACACACAAGCACAATGACTTGGACTATTAATTTGGCTTGACAAGTTTAATTCCTTTTACTAATTTATAAGCATTAAACAAGCACTCACAAAACTTATAAGGAGGGACGTATTAGAACCGAATAACATGCACAAAGTGCATGCACGTGCATGTAAAATGGCATGGAACAAAATTAAGGTGTATTTAGTACTCGTGCATAGATAATAACTTGATTATGAGAATTTATTTCACATATTTTATTTTTCTAGAAAAAAGGAGGGTATCTTCAGTCTCCGCTGCACACTCCAAATCCTCTGCATTTCATTGGCGAAGACCCGAACCAGAAAGCGTGACGTGAACTCCTTCACCATCAAAGGGACACAAAATCTAGACATTTAGAGTTCATGATTGCATTGCATATGTTGATGCGCCCACCCGATCTCGGCAAGGCTCCATACGTAGCGCGAGTTGAGAAGATCAAGACCTATCACAATAGCTACAATGTCATGGTGAGGTGGTACTACGGATGAGTTTAGTTTCTTGTTATCTTATTGATGATCTAATAGAGATTTATTATGTTTAATACATTTCGACTTTCCCCTTTTCTAATACATTAAGTCAATATCATGTGTGCATTTCGTGCCGTGTCCGTGCTCATGCACGGCCAATGACCTAGAATCATTATATCTATGCAACACTCATCAATGTTTATCCAAACTAATGTTTTTACAGAAATTAAGAACTACTGAATTAATATGCATTGTAATTCATGAAGTGAATGGATTAAAAAAGAAAACTTGCATGGACTTATAGGATGACATCAAACACTTGAATGTTTTCTTTAAAATTAAACTAAATTGGTTTTAAAATTTCATTTCACATATTTATATTTCATGTCATTTATGACACACTAATGGTTTATAATAACCTAATGAATAATGTATTCGTATATGTTTAAGAAATTTTCAAGTCACTAACTTTACCCAATATAGTTTGAGAGAAAAAAATACTCTTCTATATTTTATTTATAATTTTATATGAATATATATATATATATACACACGGTTGAACATGCATGATTATCTGAAATAATTTAAAGGTATATTTATAAAAACACGCATTATATATTTGTCCAAACACAAAACATCTCATTACACATTAAATAATGATTTTGAAAATAAATTATGCACAGAACTTGCACACACATAATACATAATATATGCTCCATCAGTTTTTTAAAGTTTGGTACTCTTTTCATCTTCGCATTTTTTCTTAAATTTATTAATTTTCTTTTTATGCCAAGAAGTAAATCATTCTCACCCAATCATGAAATTTTTACTCTTTTCACAGAATTCTTCCCACATACTTTAACTTGTATAGAAAATAACACCGAAACATGCAGTACGTACCAAAATATAGTGAAACGGAGAGTAGTTACTTTACCTGGTGACGAGGAGCGAAAAAGTCGTAGTAGGACGAGCCAGGAAAGCAGTGATTTTGAGGGATTTCCATCTCTTGTAGCCCTAGCTGAGGTGTACCATAACTGTGACTGTACAAAATTCATAACTTATAACTCTCGAAATTCATTCACTAAATAGTGGAGGAAACTAGGAAAGTTAGCTAGGGTTACAAACCGTATCGGAGGTGGTAGGTCAGTTATCGCCGCCACCAGCAGTCCATGCAACGTCTCCGGTTGGTTGTGCGACTTTGGGTATGTTTGTCTAGTTTGATAGGTTCCAGACATTTTACAAAGCATTAATCAAGATCCCTCGAAATTTAGGAAGAGGGAAAGATTAGAACTGAGTAACATGCACAAACTGCATGAACGTGCATGCAAAATGCGCGAAATAAAATTAAGGTGTATTTACTTTTCGTGCATGTATTTTGACTTGATTTTGAGAATTTATTTACATAGTTTATTTTTCAAGAAAATAAAGGAAGGCTTCTCCAGTCTCTATTGTACACTCAAAATCAACTAGATTTTTGTGGCGAACACCCAGCCAGAAAGCGTGACACGGAGTCCTTCACCATGAAGGGAACGAACAAGACCGCTAGAGTTCATGATTGCAATTTTTCTTTTTTTATTGGAATTATGGCAGTCATAAAATTAAACTACATTGAATATTATATAAGTTTTGTATGTAAAACATTTTACCAAAAAAAAGGCAGTAACATGCAATGAAAAGCAAAAAAAATGTACTTCTCTATTTTTTTGTTTATAAAGTTTTACAGGAAATATTATATCCCCGCATCAAATTGTTCCATTTGACTAACATAAAACCGTGAACTTAAAGGGCAGTTAGTATTTCCATTTCTTAATAAACCCCCTTATATATATTTGTAAATTGGTATTAAGTTAATATCATGTGCTCATTTTGTGCGCGTTCTGTGTTTATGCACGATCAATGACCAAGAATCATTTAAAGGCATATCTATGCAACACTCATCGATGTTTGTCCTAACTAATGTTTTTAAAGAAATTATGAAGTACTAAGTTAATATACCTTGCAATTCATGCAGTGAGAAGGATTAAAAAAGAAAACATGCACGACCATGCACGGACTTCCAGAATGACAAGGAACACTTGTATGTTTTATTTCAAATTAAACTCAATTTGACTTAATTTAAAATTTCTATTTCACGTATTTATATTTCATGTCATTTATAACCTACTAATCATTTATAATGACCTAAAGAATAATGTATATGTATATCTTTAATAAATTTTCAAGTTCACTGACTTTACCCAATATAGTTTGAGGAGAGTTATGTATAATTTTTAAAGAAAGTCTCCCATAAGATCGTATTACCATGATTTTAATAAGTAATATACGCACTCAATGATTTAGGTGAAATGGGTAAATGAATTCATCTGCACTAACCTGATTATACTATGAATGCTAAAGTTAAAAGTGGGGTGAGATGACTTGAAAAAATATTATAACTCACATGTTTAGGAGAAACATTTCTTAATTGAATTTGAATATCTGTGCAAAGTAGTTCTAAGGAAAACTTGAGTTGCTCAAGTTGTTCCCATCGCAACTCTTCCGAAAGAGCTTCCCATTAGTGATGATTCTTAATATTGGGTTCAAATTTATTCATACTTTTCTTCTTACCTTCTAATTGTGTTTCCAACACCTGGAACTCTTTGACAAGACTATCAATAGTAGTTATTTTGTGTGCCCCTTAAACAAATCTCAGATAAGTGTTATGCAAATTTCAAGCCACATGTTGCGTTAAGATCCCAGAAATGTTGAGGATACCAAAAGAGTAAACCTAGCTTGTTTCACTTAAATATTTCATATGCATGCAAGATTTAAATTTGTAACAAATTAAAAAAGTTGATCAATACGATATGAAAAATTAAATGAATCGGGTTAACTTTGGTTAACATCAAACAATGAGCTTGAATGTCGTAAGTATATTTCCTTAATGAATCCCTTGTTTGTTTGTAAAATGGTTTCAAAAGTAAATTATCGTATATGTGTGCATGATTTGAACTATGGAGAGAACATTAGTGTGCACAAACTTGTACGATTTCTGACCAAGAATAATTTAAATTTATGTTTTTGGAACACACTCATCAATGTCTTGCATAAATATTTTTTCTTGAAAAGAAGTAATAAACTAATAAACACATTGAAATTAATGAAGAGATACAATTTCAAAAAGAAAATCATGCACGAACATGCACGTGCTTCCACGATGACGTGAAAGCCTTTATTTCTTTATTCTTAATTGGACACATATTAGGTTGGAGAAATTGAAATATTCTCCAATGAAGTACTAATTGTTGAAGAAATTATCAAACAACAAGAAATCTCAATACCCACAAAAAACTGTGGTGATTGTGATAGCGGAAACACCAACAACAGTACTACTACAAAAATAATGGCCAGGTCCTTGTTACATCAGTGATACTGCATACATGTTTTTGAACGTACATACAAGAAAGTTCCCGCTTCAACCCTAATTTTGAATGTCAGATTTTCCCTGTTTCATAAAAAGAGCAAAAAATAGACTAATCTACACGTTCGAACATGCATGATGAGCTAAAATCAGTTAAAGGTATATTTACAAAATACTCATCATATTTTTGTCCCAACTTCAAACATTTAATTACACATTAAATAAGGATTTTAAAAATAAAAATATGCACGAAACTTGCACACATGCACAATGACTTGGAGTATTAATTTGGCTTCACGGGTTTCAAACATCGCTAGTGGAAAGAGGGATCATTAAAAGAGGTTCTACCATACCACAAAAGGCAATTTTTAGGCGCATTTTCTGGCTCTGCCTTTAATCTTGTAATGATTAAAGACGATTAAAAAATTGCCTTTAACAAGATCCGTATCAGTTTTGAATTTGGAACTTGAATTGCATGTTCTAAAAAAAAGCTACCGGAAACCAATGAGTTTTAGTGTGTGGAAAAAAGAATTTGGGGTTCAGTGTGGAAAAAAAGGATCAATTAGTCATGTTATTGATTCAATCTACCATCTCCATGTCCCTTCTTGCTCATGTCATTCGTGTGGTTACTACATCTGACATATAGCTTGTTTTGGAGCAGATGTTTCATACTCAAACTCGCGCAAACTTGATGCATCTTAAGCATCAATTACAAACTTTTCCGAAGGGGTCGCTCTCCATCCTTGAGTATGTTGAGAAAAAACTATCTTTCTCTAATTCATTGGCAGAATTCTCTCACATTGTTTTCGATGATGAATTTCTGGATTGTATTCTTCATGGCCTTAATGCACCATATGCAACATTTCATACTGCTTTCAACCTTCGGCAGGGTAATATCTCATCTCACCAACTCCTCGGCATTCTTTTGGAAGAAGAAGCCCGTATACAGGAGGAGCACACTCCAGTCTCCTCATTCGTCACCAATACAGTTGTTTGCATCCCTTCTACTACCATTTTGGATGGTTCATCTCGGCCCCATGCCATTCCCCCTAAATGTCAAATTTGTCGCTGACCTAGCCACGAGGCTCTAAACTGTGGCAGCACTTAAATATGAACCAGGTCCTAGCAACCCGACCATGCCCATCTCATAGCACCTCTGGCCACTATGACAACATGTTCTGCAACCAGTAGTCCTTCGGTGGTTCTCATCAGGCCAATGTTGCATCTGTGGCCCCTCCACGTTCGGCCATTCATGATCCGACCTGGTTCTTCGATTCCAGAGCTACCAATCATGTAACCTCCGACCTTGCAAATCTCTATGTGCAATCCTATTACATTGGTAATGAAGGCTTACTGGTTGGCAATGGTATGTCTCTAACCATTATGCATTTAGGCTCATCTTCTCTACCTTAGTTGCATAAACCTGTTCACCTTCACAATATTTTGTTTGTGCCTGATGTTCACAAAAATATCTTAAGTGTGTCCCAAATTACATTTGACAATAATGCCTACATGGTTTTCTTTCCCTCCAGCTGTTTTGTGAAGGATTCGCTAGGTCGAACGCTCCTCACCGGAACCGTTGAGATGTTCTCTATCATCTAAAACTACCAAATAATCCTTCTTCTGCACTTTCCTGTGTCTTTATTGGTTCCAAAACTGATCTTCAAACATGGCATGAGAGTCTTGGTCATCCACACAATTCTTCCCTTAAGCGTCTTATCCTTCGCTTTAATTTACCTATGTCACTAAACAACTTGAAAAATATATGTGATTCATGTCAACTTGGTAAGAGTCATAGATTACCAATTTCTCATGTTCATGAACCTAGCAAATCTCCTTTTGAATTGGTTTATTTTGATGTCTGTGATCCTGCCCCCATTTCTTCTTTCAATGGCAACTCTTATTTTCTGATTTTTGTGGATGATTGCACTAAATTTGTCTAGATATATTTTCTATCCCAAAAATCTCAGGTTCTTCATCATTTTTAGTTTTTTCAAAAGATGGTTGAAACACAGTTTAATACTAAAATTAAACAGCTGCAATTAGACTAAGGGGTGAATGTCGTTTGGTCTTCTCTTACCTTCAAACTCGGGGTATTTCTCATCGTCTGTCATGTCCTCATACTCAATCTCAAAATGGTGCTGCCGAAAGGCGTCATATAACTATTGTCGAAAAAAGCCTCTCCCTTATGTCTCAAGCATGCCTTCCACCTTCTTTCTGGGAGCATGCTTTTCATACCTCTGTCTATCTGCATAATCGTACCTTGTCCACCACTCTTGCCACAAATCCCCATATGAGTGTCTTTACGACAAGGTACCCGATTATAACTTTCTTAAATTTTTTGGTTGTTTGTGTCATCCATTTCTTCGTCCCTAGACGTCTAACAAACTGGAGTATCGATCTTCTTCTTGCATTTTTGTGGGCTATAGTTCTCAACACAAAAGGTATCTATGCTTACATGTTCCATCTAACCCTGTGTATGTTTCTAGTCATATAATTTTTTATGAACACACTTACCCATATCCTGATCATACTCAGCCATTTCCTTACACTCCCAAATCCAGCACTACTACTACACCTCTGTCCTTGCTTCAGCTGGCCTCAAGCATGCCTTACCTTCCTCCGTTACCAACCCTTCCACCTCGGCAGTCTGCACTACCCACTATTCCTCAAGACGCCACCTCTCCTCCTCAATCCACTGAACCCGAGCCAATGACACTACAACCTTTAAACCCAAGCAATTCTTCCCCTGAGTTGAGCACACCTATCTCACAGTCCGAGAGCTCAACTGCGGATCCTTCACTGTCACACTCAAGTACGAACTCCTCTTCTTCCTCTTCCTCTCCCACACATCATCCTTCCTATCCCTCTTATTTTCAT
Organism: Rubia rechingeri; assembly: GCA_032355745.1. NCBI lineage: Eukaryota > Viridiplantae > Streptophyta > Magnoliopsida > Gentianales > Rubiaceae > Rubia > Rubia rechingeri. The sequence continues at coordinate 12,418 of JAULKL010062636.1, forward strand.
CCGATTGATAATAGTTAGCATTCCATGGTTACTCGTTCTAAAACTCACAATTTAAAACCAAAAACTTCAATTTTCACTAAACATCCCCTACCTCCCACTATCGATTTGTATTCGGAGCCTAAAACATTTTCACAAGCATCCAAATTACCCGAATGGCAAAATGCTATGCAACTCAAATAAGACGCCCTTATGCGTAATGAGACGTTGACACTTATCCTGCCTCCCTGTAATGTTAACATTTTTGGTTGTAAGTGGGTGTGCAGGATTAAGCGTAAGGCTGATGGTTCCACTGAGCGCTATAAGGCTCGTCTTGTTGCAAAAGGCTTCAATCAGGACAAGGGCATTGATTATGCTGATACATTTAGCCCGGTGGTAAAACCTACTGCCTTCGTCTTGTACTTGTGATTGCTCTGACCCTTCAATGACCCTTGCATCAGGTGGATATTAATAATTCCTTTTTGAATGGCAATCTCTCTGAAAAAGTGTACATGTCTGAGCCTCTAGGATTCTTGGACAGAGCTCATCCCTCTCATATGTTCCTTCTTCGAAAGGCTCTTTATGGTCTAAAGTAGGCACCTCGGGCGTGGTTCACCAAACTTTACCTTTTTCTTCAGGATCATGGGTTTGTCCCTTGCAAGTTTGACACTACTCTCTTCATTTTCCAGCCAGGGAAGCTTGTCCTATGTATTTTGGTGTACGTTGATAATCTGATAATGACTGGTTCCTTCTCTACTGCTATCTCTCAGTTCACTGGCAAGCTTAATGCTGCATTTTCTCTGCGTGATCTGGGCCCTCTGCACTAATTTTTGGGAATTGAGCTGACCCATCAAAAGTCCAACATTTTCCTCTCTCAACAGAAGTATGTGCGCAAACTATTGGATCGCAGTCGCATGTCAGATGCGAAACCCATGGCCCCTCCCGCAGAGCTTGCCTCTCAGCTTACCCAGTACGGTGATCCTCACATTTATCGCAGCATTGTTGGAGCTCTTCAGCATGTTACGATCACTTGTCTTGAAATTTCATATGTTGTTGATCGTGTTTGTCAATTTATAAACAGTCCTACGGAGCTACACTGGTCTGCGGTTGAGTGCATCCTTCGTTACTTGAAGGGTACTATTGATTCAGGACTTGTCATTCGTCTGTGTACTGACCATCGTCTTGTTGCTTCTATGATGATGGATGGGCGTCTGTCAGTGATGACTGTTTCTCTCAACATGGTTTTGCTATTTATTATTGCGGTAATCTTGATAGTTGGTCTTCCAGAAAGCAACACGTCGTGGCTAAATCCAGTTTAGAGGTGGAATACCGAGCTATAGCATTTGCAGCCACTGAGCTAATATGGTTACAAAAAATTTTGTCAGGAACTTCAGGCTCCACGTTCGCCATCACCCATTATTCTTTGTGATAACCTAAGTGCTACCTACATGTCAGCCAATCTCGTCTCCCATCAAAGGTCCATGCATTTCAAGATTGATTATCATTTTGTCAAAGAGCAAGTTGATGATGGTTCCCTGATTGTTCGACATGTACTCTCTTGATCATATTGCTGACATATTCACTTCGGCAGTTAGATAGCTTTACTTGGCCTCCAAGTTTACTTAGTCTCCAAGTAAATAGTCTACATTGACTAGATTAGCTATCTTTGCTTGGCCTTCAAGTAAATCATTTTGTATATATATGTTGAGATATTGCGAATAAGCATTAAAATTTTACGCAACCATTTATCTACTTTCACCTACACAATATTGCCCAGTCATATTTTTTCCAAATCTTCAATAAAGCATTCAAATACAATCAGAATAGGAAAATCCAGCCAGCTCTTTGTCAAAGAGCTGCAAATTTTCTACAGAGCAGTCATATGAGATCACTGTAC
>JAULKL010064713.1:0-14277 GCA_032355745.1 Rubia rechingeri
GCTAGTGAAGACAGTGGAGTCGATGTTGATAGGATAATCTAGTTGCTTCTAGAATAAATTTAGGAAGTCCTATTATTTTCACTCATAACGAGTTTCGAAAAGTGTAATTGGAAAAACCCCATACGAAGCATTTTACAATCGCAAGCCAAATGTTGGTCATCTTTGCACTTTCGAGTGCGTTGCTTACGTGAAGATGGTGATGCCACATCTTCCCAAACTAGCAGATCGAAGCAAACAAATGGTATACTTTGGGTATGTCGAATATTTTTATCCAGTAACACAACGAGTTGCGGTGATTCGTGATGCGGTGTTTGAAGAAGAGAAGAAATGGGAATGGAGCTAAGAGTCTTAATCAAGGATACATGAGGATGGTACACAATCCACATAATGGTGCGGATGATCATATAGAAATTATGGACAAAATGACACGTGATGGTGTTCCGAACACATCAAATGACGTCGAAATATTGATACGTTCCCAACAAAAACTACAGTAGCCTCGGTAAGAGCACCGAGAGCTTACAAAGACCCGTTAGCCATGGAAATTGGTGAAAGTTCTAAAAAACCAAAACGGGAGCGCGACATCAAGAGCCTATATGATGCAACATCCCCGGTTATAGTGGAGTATTCTGGTTTTTTGTTTGCTTGGCAAGGAGGAGCCAGCGAGTTATGAAGAAGCTAAAACAAACCAGGATGGAAAAGTTTTGCAGGAGGAGCTGGCATCAATTCAAGAGAATGGAACATGGGAGCTTGTTTCAATTGGTTTCAAGTGGAGTGGATGTTTGAAGTGGATGTTTAAATTAAAGAAGGACACTCATGGAACAATTGTAAAACACAAAGCAAGGCTAGTAGCTAAAGGGTACACGCAGCGTCAAGGCATTGTCATCGATGAATTTTTTGCTCATGTAATAAGGTTAGAAATGGTACGTTATGGGAAGTTCATCACTTGGATGTTAAATCAGCTTTCCTTAATGGTGATCTTGAAGAAGAAGTTTATGTTGTGCAACCTCCAGGATTTGAAAAGAAAGGTGAAGAACACAAAGTGTTAAGATTACGCAAAGCTTTATATGGTCTACTTCAAGCCCCAAGAGCAGAGGATTCAAAGTTTAACAAAAGTTTGAAGGAAATTGGTTTTGAAAAGTGTTCATTGGAGCATGCAGTGTATAAAAGAGGCAAAGGGGATGAGAATGTGTTGGTTGGAGTCTATGCGGATAATTAAATCATCAACGGAGAAAGTGTCAAAGAGATAGAAAACTTCAAAACTCAAATGAAGAAAACATTTAGCATGAGTGATTTGGGATTACTCAGTTATTATTTGGGTATTGAAGTACGTTAAAGCTCTGGAAAGATTACTCTCAATCAATCTGCGTACGCAGCAAAGGTGTTGGGAAAATACAGCTTGAATGATTGTAATCCAGCTCAAGTACTAATAGATCACCGATTGAATTTAAAAAGAAAAACACACACCCTCCAGTTGATAAAACTCTTTCGCGAAGCATAGTCGAAAGCTTGAGATATTTGCTTCACACACGGCCATATTTAGCTTTTTCGGTTGGCATGGTGAGCCAGTTTATGGAAGAGCCTACAACGGAGCATAAGTCCGCAGTGAAATATACACTAAGGTATGTTAAAGAAACCTTAAATTATGGATGTGTCTACGAGAAGAAGGAAGAAGGTCTGGGTTTGATTGGTTACTCTGATAGTGATCTAGCTGGTGATATTAAAGACCACAAGAGTACTTCGGGAATGGTTTTCTTCTTGAGTCAAAGCCAGTTAGCTGGTGTTCACGAAAGCAAAAGGTAGTTGCTTAATCTTCATGTGAAGCTGAGTATATAGCAGCTTTTTCGGCTGCTTGTCAGGGTGTATGGTTGGGACGTTTGTTGCCTGATATGTTGAAGAAAGACGTTGAGAAGGTGGTTTTGAAATTGACAATCAGTAAGCAATTGATTTAAGTGAAAAAATTTAGTCTTCGACGAAAGGAACAAACATATTGATACACAGTTTCATTACATTAGAGAATGTGTGGAATTAGGAAAGATTGAGGTACAACATGTTGGTACTGAAGATCAACTTGCTGATATCCTAACCAAGTCTTATGGAAGATTGAAGTTCATGGAAATGAGGGAGAATATTGGTGTTCAGATTGTGATTTGAGAAACAACTAGTTTAAAGAGGAGATTAATAGGATAATCTAGTTGTTTCTAGAATAAACTTAGGAAGTCTTATTTTTTTGTGGTTTAGGAAAAGTTTAATTACGATTACAGCTTAGATAGGATTCATGTTTTTCCATTCTTGCTATGATTTTTTCTTGTCTATAAATAAAGGTAACGAAAAGGACGTATAAATGTGTCACAAAATCATTCTTGTTTTCTTTGTTTGGTGCTTCTAAGAATTGTGTTCGTCGGCTGGACTTCTAAGAGATGCCTCGTGCGAGTTCACTAGCTGCAGCTCATGACACGGGGGGCAGTTATGATGATTGGGGATACAATGGCTAGTGCTCCCCCAGGGGATACAAGTATATATGCTGTTAGACGGGATTTCGAGGCTGATTCTGCAACTTTTTCTTGAACTAAGAGAATGAGAAGTGACTTTTGACCACCTGGGTTCGTACACTATTGTAGGGACCATGCTGTGGCACCGGTAATCTAGTACATAGGCACCAGTTATTCGGACCCTTGGATTACTGGTGCCTAAGTATGGGGGAGCTGACACGTAGTTACAAAGGCACTGGTATGCAAAACCGGTGCTGAAAATACATACTCAGTACCGGTTGTTAATATCGGTGCCGAATTTATGGTAGTGATGTCTGTCCCTCATACTCAGCACCGGTAAAATTCTACTGCTGCCTAAATAACCTATCACCATACCGTTTCTAATTGAAGAATATCCGTGTTGAAAATTACCAGCATTGGTAATGAAAGTTACCGGTGATGATTGTAAATATGATGATTGATGTCCAATGCTATTATATTTTGAGCACCGATTTGAATCAACCACTGGTATTAAAAATAATTCCCGGTGCTTGAGATTAGAAGGATCTTAATTTTCTTGCACCGGTATATGATGAGCACCGGTATAATATTCATAGAGGTAAATTTTTTTTCCAACAACGGTTCTTAAACTCACAAACCAGTGCAGGTTTTGCATTGCATTTGAAATGCATTATTTTAATTTTTCTAGGCTCACCCCATATAGAAAATCGGGGAAATATCACAAAAGAAACTCAGAACAACTAAACTTCTCTAAATCTAATTACACAGAATCAAATATAGTTTGAACAGAAATAAGATTAATTCAAAGAAATAAGAAATGATTAAGGTAAAAACTAAACAAGTCTAAAAAAAATCATCCATGAACTAGCAAATTTATAAAACAACTAAATTTGTATGAAATCAATTTTTTATCCTCCATGTCCATATAAGTCTTGCGTTCCTGGTACATCTGTTAGCTACAACTGTTATCTCCTTGCCATTGTATGCTCCTTTTCACAAGGAAAATATCTATTGTGTACAAAACATCCCGATCATTAATTACGTGAAAGTATTTATTAAATAAGAAGAACAAATGTTTAATTTGTAATTTGTCGACTGACCTCTAAAATATTTGTAGAGATAGTCTTGAGCACAAGTTCTTCTAGGAATTGGAGGACGTAGTAGCCGCATTCCCAACCACTCATCTGATTCCGGTACTGCAAATGAAAAAATTGAGATAAGTGTAATTGTATTACATAATGTTTGGAATAAAGGGACTCTTGGATTTAATGACTTACATCAATATTTGTAATTTCCAAGGTGTAATATGGAGATGGTTCTATCTTCCTCTTCTCCCTTTGATACCAGCATACTATCCTGGAAATGTTGAACTTGGGTAACTTAGTTTTGGGCAACAAAGTAGTTTTACCAAAGTTAAATACCCACCCTTTCCATTCATCCTTTTGACACAATTTTGGAACACCGGATATATTGAATGTTATTTGAGTATTTTTCAATCCAATTGCATAACTACACCAACCAAAAATTTTCAACCCTTATGCAATAAATCAAACTATGCAAAATATTGAAAGTTAAACTGGCACCGGTATTTCATTAGAAAAAACCGGTGCTGATTTGTGGAGGGAATGTGAAAATTCCAAAATTTGGTCAAAAGCTAGGCTAGGAATTTAAAATTTTAAGAATTCCTATAGGCATTAGATACTAGTGCTTTCTTGAAAATGAGATTTCCTGCCCAAAAAATACTAGGCTGAAAACATATACAAAATAAAAAGGCACCAATATTCATGTTTGTGGCACCGGTATGTCTTATCGGTGCTAAATACTTAGACAATTTTTATACCTTACCTCTCTTTTGTTAAAAAAATTCTTTTGAAGCAGTCACGAGTAGCTGCTTTAATGGTACTAGGTACTGATATTTTTAAAACAGCACCGGTTTTTATAGCAATGCTCCAGAGTTAGAAAAATTTATAACCCATTCGTTTCTGCCTGGAAAAGAAAAATAAAGCATCTCCACACCGCTACTTTTAGTTAAGATAGGCACCAGAATTTCATTATACATCACCGGTATAGTACAGGTGTTGTTTACTTAGAATATTTGCGATCTCCCTAGAACATAGTATTATTAAATAGGCACCGGTATGTCGGGTTGAAGTACCGGTGCTGGCTCTACCTATATAAAATGCGGTTGATCGTCTTCCTCAACATAACGGTCGCGGTTTCTCCTCCTTTAATTTGGTCTATACCTACGTTCTCCGCATCCAGAACTCCTCATTTACCATCCATTTTCCACTTTCTCAAATCCACCTTATATAACAACCCAAAAAATCCCCCTTTTTGTATCTTGGAACCCAAGTGGTCAGAGCCGGTCGGAGTCACCTTCCACGTGGTTACAATGTCGTATTCTTCAAAGGTACTTCATCCATTTCTAAATTTTTGGTTGTGTAGAAACCCCAACTTCCTTTAGATTCAATGAAATGGGAATGAAATCGTATGTGTTCGATGAAATGTCTCAATGAAGCTTATTTAATGTTTAATTGTTTAGGGTTGCACCCATTACAATTACCGTGGCCAACATGTTGTTCGTGATGTATGAGACGTAGTTCATTGTGTGATATGAAGTGTTTGTTCAAAATGATATCATATATTGTGATGTATCTCACCGTCATTGATGTAATGGTTTCAATGTGGTTGTTGTTAGATAGGCTTCAATATATCTTGATTACCCGGTCTTATTGTTGGTCAAAAAATGTTGGTGTGTTGTTTTTTTACAATTTTTTGTTAGTTATATGGTTATTAGAGTTGTACAAATTATATTGTGGCTATCCACTTTGATATGAGTTTATCATGGATTTGCTGGACAATTGTTATAATCGTTGTTGTATCTCTAAACCTTTATATTTCTATTCATATTTAGATGCCTCTTAAATAAATAAATAAAAATGCCTAGAAAAAGGAAGAGGAATGGCCCTCCACCCAAAAAACCAAGGGTGGAGGACTAAGAAGTTGGCCCTGAAGGCGAACAAGAGGACATTCCACCGCTGGTACCCCTCAAGATTCAATTTGAGGAAAAGGGAGAGGGTGCAACACATGCCCCTCCTGGACAGGGTGGTGAAATGGAGAATGAGGAAGATAGAAAGGAAAACAACCATCGTGATCCATAGAATGATGACCTTAGCAAGGACAGTGGCCATCATGGGAATTTTTTTGACAAGTTTGAGATTACCATATGGTGTAAGGAATGAGGAATGACTACATGCCAGTCGGTCATGTTAGAAAAGGAAAAGGACCCGGTCCTGGTGGCTTCTAAGTGCATTGATAGTAAGATGGTTTGTGTTAAAAATTGGAGAACTTGGATCGCTTATTGCAACTACGCATTTCGGAGGCAGGTCAGATTTGGTATATGGATATATAGGCCGAATGTTCCGTTAGATGTGCATAAGGAGGCATGGACAGACATAAAGGTGAAACTATAGATTATAATACTGACATCATAGCTATTAACTTGTATATTGTGTAATAACCCGTTGCAGGAAAGTTTCAAGTTTGAAACTAAAATGACTGAAGAACAATGGAGGAAGTTGAGGAAAGATGTGATAGGCAAAGCTGCCGATGCACATCGTAATTGGAAATTGAAGGTGGCAAATAAGTACATACATTTCACACCGAGCAGAAAAATTCCAAAGTACAAGCCATGGGAAAAGTACAGGTGGATGGGTGAGGAGGAGTGGAAATTGTTCGAGGAAAATAGAAAAACATAAGAGTTCATGGTAAATATAGTTCTTAAAGCATATCTGCACTATTATTTTAATATTTATCAACCAATTGATTGTGATAATAAATAATTACACTTTTTTTGTTTAAAAAAAGAGCAAGGGCAAGTGCCTAGTCAAAGAAAAATAAATACACCCACCACACCGGACCAAGAAGCAATGGGGCTACAAGGGAAAAGCTGATCGAGCAGCTAAAAGAGAAGGAGAGACAGAAGCTGAGGGACCAAGGCAACACAGAAGAAGAGATTCAGCAAGAGATCAGTTCCAAGAATTTTAAGTCGGACAAATCGCTGGTCTACCTGGAATCGAACAAGGGAAAAGATAATGATTATGCAACCCCAGAATTTAAAGTCGTAGCTATAAGTATTAAATGCATGTAAAGTTCAATATATATGTAAAAATATTTTCATTACTAAACCAATAATATGCACCGAAGTTGAGGATGAACGAGGAAAAGAGAATGGAACCCTAGAGTTGGCACCGGGTGGGGACATTCTGATAAGAGCCACTGGGAAGAAGGATCACCCGGGTCGCTATAAAGGTACCCAGACTTGACTTCCAGCAGTTGTTGCTATCTTAGGTATAGCAAGAAGCAAGTGCGGAAGAAACTCATCGTCCCAAAAGAAGGAGGCCCATAAACCTCCCACTAATCAGCCGGTTGTGCCGATGATGGTCGCTTACCTTGACCAGTTGGTCAAGGGAATAGCTTCTACATGTGGATTAAATATTCCAGAAGTCCTGGAGGACCCGAAGAGCTTCATTCAGAAGGCCTTGGTTGGTGTATCCACCAGTCCGAGTGGCTTGGGCTGAGATCCCCTCAGCGACGGAGAAGAAGATGAGGAGGTTAATATGCATTGCAATTATGAATTTTCTACTTTTCTTTTTTGTTTAGACTCTAAAAACATTTAGACTAACTAAATAATCTCTCCGTGTAATAGAATGGTGAGTTGGTCACCTTTTTCAAAAAGAACCTCGAGGGAGAGAGGGTAAGAGTGGTTAAAGCATAGCTCTAGAAATCTAGGCGTCTCAATAAGGCAACTGGTGTAGTAGATCACACCCGTGTGTGCGAGCCAATCTACCATTCCAAAGTTGGATTGCCGCCAACCACCATTTCAATGATGTGGGAGAGGCTTTAGGGAGTGTCGTAGACTGGCCTATTCTTTGGTTAAACGTGGAGACAATCCCCTGTCCGAGGACTTTGAAGTCGATGTGGCCCGGAAAGGTGAATTTTATTGCCTTATTCTCAACGAGGATGAGGTAATAAGTACAACTAATTACTACATCTATTACAATTTAATTCTAGTTTAAGAATCGTTTAAGATTAGTTCATTTTCTCGCCAGGCGGAGACTCCAAAAAAATATGGATCAGGCACCTCCTACATCAATCAAAGAAAAAATTTGTACATGAAAGGCCACTGAAACAGGTACTTTTCAAGACATCCATCTTGTCCAATATTAATTATTTTAAGTCAGCCTAAAACTCGTTCGATTCCTTGATTTCAGATTAACAAAAAGCGCCGTTCAAGTCATATCCCTACATGGGGAAGTACATCAAGTATTGTAACGAGCTTGTAAAGAGCATGTAAGAGTCAGGAAATGTTGTGTTGTTTTCACAGTTCCGGCCTTTAACTTTTGGAAAGAAACATCAAAGTGGATTGATGATCGATGAGATGGTGCAGTTTGGAAACAAACTTGGCAACTTCAGAGCGATGGCCTGGCTAGTGAACTCACAGATTTATGTGTGGATGGGGTATGGTTAACTTTTTCACATAAACTATATTACTTTTTATTTGAATTTATTTGATAACAAATTCTATTCCCAAGGTACCTCCAGGACCAAGTCCTCGACACCAACAATGGTCGCATTCAGTTTGTTCCGTGATGCAGAGGAGGCTATGTCCGAGAATTCAAAGTTACAAAAGTTGAAAGCCGTGATAAGGAAATTATAGATACCATGCTTATCACTGATGCAGAGATTTATGTGGTACCACACATTAAAATGTAAGTGACACTTTAAAATTTTCGTAATTTCAGAAAATTGTTCTCCGCTTAGTAATTCATTCATGTGCTACTTTCTTTTCAACACAACGATCATTGGAACTTAGTACTCATCCATTTCTAGGTACTTTCATTCCTTTCATTGTACTAATTTTAACATCTACAAGTGTGAATTACGTAAGCACTCTCCTTCACTACCTACAACCACCTCCGGCGGTACCTTCTCACCTTGAAATTTTTTACCCTTGATTTATTTCTTAAAGAAGTGGTTCGGCTACATGGGATTCCTGCGAGCATAGTGTCTAATCGTGACATTAAATTCTTATCCTACTTTTGGAATACATTATGGCGCAAACTGGGATCCAAATTACTATTTTCTACAGCCAGTCATCCACAAACTGATGGGTAAATGGAGGTCACCAATCATACTCTTGGAACTCTCCTTAGTGCCTTAGTACAAAATAATTTGAAAAATTGGGAAGCGTGCATTCCGATAGCAGAGTTTGCTTATAATTACACTATTCAATCTACTCCTTTATCTCCATTTGAAATTGTTTATGGTTTCCTACCTATTACACCTATTGATCTTATTCCTTTGAATTTTAAACATGTTAAAAACCTTTATAGAGAAAAGAAGGCTAATTTTGTTAAGAAATTACACGAGAAGGTGCGATTAAGGATTGAACAGACAAATGCTTAGAATGCAAATCAAGGTCGTACACTGGTGAGGTTCTAACCATGGGACTGGGTTTAGCTGTATTTGCGCAAGGAACGGTTTCCAAATGCTCAAAATTCTAAATTAAGTTTGCATGGTGATGGTCCTTTTGAAGTATTGGAACGTTTGAAAGACAATGCTAACAAGATTTCTTTGCCTAGAAACTATGGTGTTAGTACTACGTTCATTGTTGTTGATTTATCTTCATTCACCTTTGAAGGTGATTCAGTTTCGAGGGCAAAACCTTTTGACCACTAAGGGAATGATACAAATGTTAAAACTACCACCATAGATGACGACATGCCAATGCTTGATCAGACATTCAAAGGATATGTTCGGGATCTTCTAAGTAACATGGAAGGTCCTATGACTAGGGAAAGAGCAAAGCTTATAGATACAACTTTGAACGCTTTGATTGATTAGGTTCATGGTGAAGAGTTGAAGACATTGTGAAGAACACTGCAGTCTTTTTCCCACTAGGTTTTTTAATGAGGTAGTGTGATCATTGTAAATTATTTCATTCTGAAATTAATCCATCAAACTCGGCCATGTGGGCTTTGCAAGAGTTTAATTTTGGATAATTATTTAATTAGGGTTTACAATATTCAGTTTTGATCTGATTAGAATTAGATTTGGTAAAATTAGATAAGGAAATATTCATTCAAGACTTAGCTTGATGAATTTCGGCCATATTCCTTTTATTTTAGGTATTTGAGTTAGATATGGTTTTAGCTTCTTAAAGCTGCCATAAGTCTTTTCAGTTTCTGACAGAAGTTACCAAATCCCGTTTTGTTTCTGATTAGGGTTTGGCCGAATTATACCCTATAAATAAGGGAGGCCTTGGACGAATTTTTACATCTTTTATCAATCATATATTCAGAATTTGAGTTATTACTCTTTTCTTGCGTATGTTTTATTGTTGTTTAATCCTATGGGTTAATTAAGTTAGCAATACCTTTCAAATCTGTGAGCTAATCATGCGGGCTAGTTAGTGAGTGAATTGTGTAGCTATGGTTAGGCTTGTGCGAAATTTCCCTTAGTTAGAGTCAAGAATTTATCAAAATTCCGCAATCTAGAGTCTTCGCAAGGAGATTCGTATCATAGTTGGAACCGTTACGTAATATTGGGTTATTAGTTCTTACACAGAGCATTGTTGGATAATATTTAGTTAGAAATAAACCTTCAAATAAAATGTTGTTTATCTACGTAGTTCAAACCTTTTGTAATAGAAAGAAAATTTTAGTTTATTTTATCACTAATATTGGGCTCTTTAACCTGGATTGTTATACGTTAGAGTGGAGTATTGATTATAAAATCATCTTGAGATTAGAACTAGAATTGATGTACTATATGTTGGGTTAGATTTTTTTATATGAAATTCCAAACATACGATAAAACTCATAACGCTATAATATTTTCATATATAATTTCATTACATGTTATTGGATACTTGAATTTGATTGGACTAGTATTCATTATAAAGTTATTTAAGTGTTAGAAAAAGGATTGACATATTATACATTGGGTAAGATTTGTTAAATATTCCATTGAATTAATTTTCAAGCATAATCTAAAGTCTGAAAAATTATAATATTTCAAAATGGAGCTAACGTAACTTTTGTAAAATTATAATATTCCATATGTAGTTCATTATTGATATATTCTATATTGGGAAATCATTTAATATTGGAAATTGAAGTGTAATACAATACATATGCATATAAACAATAAAATTTTAATAATTCCATGAGACACTAGTGGAAACAAGGTCATTAAAGGCGGTTTTTTCATACCACAGAAGGCACTTTTTAGGCGCATACTCTGACTCCACCTTTGATAGTTGCACGATAAAAGGCGGTTAACCACCTTTGATTGGATCCAAATTAAGTTCTAAATATAGAACTCGTATTAAAGGCTTTCCAAAAAGAACAAAAACTAAAACCTTGAAGTAAAACAAAGAATAAAGTAATCATGAAAGAATAAAAACAGAATAATGATTCAATAGAAGAACCTCAATCCAATCACAAAAATAATACAAGTTTAGAACCTCAAATCACAAATAGAAAAATCGAAACTCAAATTAAACCTAATTGAAAAATCGAACCTCAAACCGAGGAGGGCTAGGAGTATTGATGTAGCGAGAGGTTATTGGAAAGAATGAAACTGTAACAATTGCAACAAAAATGTCAACTTTATTTTTTAAATCACCAAATCACAAATACATCAATGCTCTCAACCTTACAGAGGTCGAACAAAAGAGAAAGAAGAAAAGAGTTTAAAACCCATAAACAAATAACACGAAAAGGGAAGCAAATAATGGAAATAAAGGAAGCAACTAAAGAAAATATATGGTTGCTTGCTATAGTTGCAAATATATGGTTTTTAACACTAAAGCAAATATATTGTTGCAACTAAAGCAAATATTTATTTGCAATCATAAATTTGCTTTAGTGTTAGAAATCATATATTTGCAACTAAAGCAAGCAACCAACCATATATTTGCATTAGTTACTTTCTTTATTTCCATTAGTTGCTTCCATTTTAGTGTTATTTGTTTCCGGTTTTTAAACTCTTTCCTTCTTTCTCATTTGTTTGACCTCCATAAGGCTGAGAGCATTGATGTATTTGTGATTTGGTGATTTATAAAATAAAGTTGGCATTCTTATGGAAATTGTTGCAGATTCATTATTTCCAATAATCTCTCACTACATCAATATTCCTAGCTTTCGCCGGTTTGAGGTTTGAGACTCAGTTGATTATTTAAAGTTTGAGGTTCGATTTTTCAATTAGGTTTAATTTGAGTTTGTGGTTGAGATTCTAAACTTGTATTGCTTTTGTGATCGGATTGAGGTTCTCAATTGAACCATAATTCAGTTTTTATGCTTTTATGATTACTGTAATATTTGTTCTACTTGAATGCTTCAGTTTTTGTGCTTTTTTGAAAGCCTCTGATACAAGTTCCATATTTAGAATTTAATTTGGATCCAATCAAAGACGGTTAACCACCTTTGATCGTGCAATGATCACAGGTGGAGTCAGAGAAGGCGCCTGAAAAGTACCTTATGTGGTACGAAGGAAACACCTTTAATGACCTTTTTCCACTAGTGTCTCATGGAATTATTATAATTTTACTCTTTATAGGCATATGTAATTTATTACAATTCAATATCCAATATTAAATGATTTCCCAATGTATAATATATCATTAATGAACTGCATATGGAAATATTACAATTTTCAGACGTTACATTAGCTCTATTTAGAAATATTATAATTTTCCGACTTTACAATAGGTTTGAAAATTAATTCAATGGAATATTTCACAAATCTTACCTAATGTATAATATGCCAATCCTTTTTCTAACACTAAAAATAACTTTATAATCAATACGAGTCCAATCCAACCAAAGTATCCAATATCATGGCATGAAATTATATATGAAAATATTTTAGTATTACAAATATCATAGTATGTTTGAAATTTTATATAACAAAATATAACCCAACATATAGTTTATCAATTATATTTCTAATCCCAAGATAATTTTATAATCAATACTCTACTCTAAGGTATAACAATCAGGGTTGAAGAGCCCAGTATTAGTGATAAAACAAACAACAATTTTCTTTGCAGTACAGAAGGTTTGGACTACGTAGATAAACAATATTTTCTCTGAAGGTTAATTTCTAACAAAATCTTATACATCAATACTCTGGTAAGAACTAATAACCCGATATTAGGTAACATTCCTGATAGATTGTAAAACCCACAAATAATTGTGGCTGTGTGTATTCATATATATACTGAGTACAAAGGGTGTACAAGGCAGAATCAGATATGGAAAAGGATATACAAAACCAATCAGAAAGGGTATTTCTTTCTTAACCTGATTCTAATTTATCTAATATTCTATTAGACTCGAAAGAAACACACTCCCCGAACATTGCCGGGAAATTCACAATTATTCCCTCCACAACAAACCACCCTGCTATTCAATCTCTGAAACGCGCAGCTATGATATTCCCCAAGTGCAAGTGCGTTGTACTCAAAATTAACATTCGCCGGAACATTGAGCTGGCCGTTATTGTCTGCATGTTATTGTGGTCGTTTTGAAGATCTTCAGCAGCAGGCCAAACCTAGAGGTTTACTAATTGTATTGTGCGCACGATATCAATTTTTGTTCATTTCTTATAACATGCGCGTGGATTTTATGAGCAGTATTTGTGCTGGATTGACAATTAATTGTCAATATCGTGCATGCATGGTGTGTGCGAAAAGTTCCTCCAAGTTCATCTAGTACAAGTCATAAACAAAATATTTACTACTTCACTCGGTTCCACAAAACACTTCACTGTATTTTAAAATTAAAACAAGTAATAATGTGTATTTGAATGTGAAATTATTAAGATATATAATGTAAAAAATATATTTTTAATTTAATATTTAATTTAACAGATACAATGCATAAAAGTAAAAATAAATGGACTGTCCATAAACTTATGGACATGCCGTGTGTTAGGAAACCCACTCTTTGAAAATTACTTCTAAATTTCCCGCGTTATTTTCGTTACTTCTGCCTTCGTTAAATTCGTTGTTGTTTTTATTAAAGTTGTTTTTATTAAGGCTACAATATTTATCGGTAACCACGTACCACTGGTCACCAAACTTGCTTTAAAAAGAAAAAAAGGAAAATTGAAAGTACGATCCAACCTCAATAAAATTGAGGGTCAAAACTGATCCTGGACAGAAGGGGGAGGGGTTGAGGAGTGTGGCCAAGTGTCACACTTCCATTCTTAGAAATATACCAAATTTAATTAAATTTAATATTTTCATCTTTTTGTTTTCTTATCTATATATTTAATTCAATATTTTTAAAAAAATTATTTGTTAATTTTTTTTTTACAATAAATTGTATTTTTCATTCCCTATAAATAGACACCAATATTGTCATAATTCAATGCACAACTCAATCCAATTTTTATTGTCATATAATATAATTTGATGTATCTTTAAATTTTGTATCGAAGTGATGCAAATGAAATATTTTCATGATTTAGTTTATTAAATTTCTAATCATCAAAAATTTATTTACAAAATTAAAAAATATTTTAATTTAAATATTACAACGTTTAATTATTAATCATTAATTATTAATTTAAAATATTTTATTGATATTTACTATTAAAATAAGGCAAAGTTTTGGGAAAGACGGTCTTTCCATAGCCTTATGGAAAGACGGGGTTTAATTATAATAATAAAAGGTAAAAGGTCTTTGTTGCAATATTAAAGTTTTATTATGCA
>JAULKL010066794.1:0-14059 GCA_032355745.1 Rubia rechingeri
CTGAGGGGGGGACGAGCCCATAGAAAGTTAGTCCATATTCTTTGATTCTCTTGCAATTTCCACCACAATTTGCAAGAGAGAGCTCTGATGAACTAGGAGATTTTTCTAACCTCCAGTCCATTTTCATCAGTTCGATATGAAATATTTGACCAAGATCTCCACACTTTCTTTTTAACCTGGTTATCAGAGCCCCAAAAAATTGAGAAGCATTCCTTTCTAAAGATTTAATTAAGCCTTTAGGGGGCTTTACAGCTGAGAAGATGTGAACAGGTAAAGATAATAGACAAAAATTGATTAACACTAGCTTTCCTGCCTGTGAAAGCCATTTGTTTTTCCAGTTTTTCAATCTTTTGTTAGTGGCTTCCAGTAGTTCATTATAGTGAGAAGTCTTATTTTTTCCACTGAAAATAGGGACTCCAAGGTATTTAAAAGGATTATATCCTTTTTTCATACCTAAAATAGCTCTGACCTGCCTCTGCTGAAAATCAGTAGCCTTGTTTCCCAAGTGAAATTCACTTTTTTGGAAATTAATTAGCTGTCCAGAGGCAGTCTGATAAGCCTCAAGAAATTTCTTAATTCCTTTCAGATTTTTAGCTCCACCCCTAAGGAATATTGCAGTGTCATCAGCATACATTAAATGTGTGATCTTGGGAGCATTATGAACTGTGAAAAATATTCAAGCTTGGAGGATTGGAAATAGAATTTTAGGGTTTTTGAAAAAGTTTCTGAGAGGATATTATAAAGAAAAGGGGATAAAGGATCCCCTTATTTAATGCCTCTAGAGGCTTTGAAAAATCCTTGAGGGCTGCCATTAAAAAGTACTGAAAAAGTTGCACCTGATATGTTAGCCATGATTATTTTTACCAGTAGACCTGAGAAACCAAATCTAAGGAGTATAGAATTAAGAAAACCCCATGAAACCATGTCAAAAGCTTTGTGCATATCCAATTTTAGCAACAGGTTATTGTTTCTGCATTTTTTATTTAAAATTCTATACATTTGCTGCATTTGAATGACATTATCTGATATGTCTCTATTCCTCATAAAAGAAGTCTGCTCTTTGGAGATTATATCATTCATAAAGGGCCTCAGTCTCTCCATTATTAGTTTAGAAAAAACTTTATTGACAAAATTGGTAAGGCTTATAGGCCTATAATCAGCAAATGTTTGAGGTGTTGGTTTTTTAGGGATTAAAGTAATCCAAGTGGCAGCTATGGCTTGGGGGATTGGTTTACCTAGAATAAATTGGTTTAAAGCTGAGAGGAGGTCTATTTTGATATCATCCCAAGCAAATCTATAAAGTTTTGCTGGGAATCCATCTGGCCCTGGTGCTACCTCTTGATTTGATTTAAAGACAATGTCTTTAATCTCTTCCAATGAGGATGGCTTGAGGAGGGAAGCATTAATTTCATCTGTAATAAGATGAGGAATTGCATTGAGGAATGGATTCAGAAATGTTCCAGAGTGGTCCATTTCAGAGTGAGTGAGCAATTTAGTGAAAAATTGCACACCTTCCTTAGCAATCAACTTTTGATCAGTTAACCATAAACCATTCTCAGTTTTAATTTTGGTTATCATGGTTTTTGTTGATCTTTCCTTATTGGCCATATGGAAGAACTTGGTGTTAGCATCACATAGTTTAAACCATTTGGTTTTTGATTTCTGTTGCCAGAAAGTTCCTTGAGGGATCTAATCGGAATAGCTTTATGATGATTTAGGTTGGTGAGGTTTTGAGGTGTTTTTGAATTAATGATATCTTCCTCAGCTAGAGCAACCCTATTCTCTGCATTTTTATTATTTTCATGAATATCTCCAAAAGATTGTTTATTCCATGTGTTTAGGGTGAGTTTTAGTCATTTAAGTTTAGCAGCAAAGGCTTCCATTCCTATAAGAGGGGAGGGTTGAGACCAGCTTTCATGAACTAGGTTTTTAAGCTCAGTTTCTCTACTAAACCAACCTGAAAGGTTTATGTAGCTGAATAATCGAAGATTGTATACTGAGAAGTAGAGAAGAGTGGTCAGAGAGGGTTCTGTTTAGAATCTGAATGGAGCTATTGGGGTAAAATGCACTCCAATCTTGAGTGCATAGACCTCTGACTAATCTCTTATAAACCCTTCCATTTATTCTATTATTAGTCCATGCAAAAAGGCTTCCTACAGTATTAATGTGCATTAACCTCAGTTTATCTATGGACTCATTGAAGTCCTGAATACTTCCTCTATTGGGAATATTATTCCTTTTGTATTCAGATTGGGTTGTAATGACATTAAAATCCCCAATGACTAGCTTAGGGTCTAGGGGAGAGGGGAGAGGTCTAGCAATAGTTGTTTCCCAAGAAGTTTTGTAGTTTTCGCATACACAAATACAGCTAACCAATTATGATTGCATTTAAGATCCTGAAAATTCATAACTAGACATTGGGAAAACTGAGAATTAAAAGACGGATTAATCGAGTTATCCCACATTAGCCAAATTCTTTCATTATCAGCCGTAAAATGATTATCAAAACCAAGTTTCTTTTTAAGAGTAAAAATGTTTAAGCTGTTATGCATGAGTTCTAGTAAACATGGAGCTGAAAGCTTATGTCCTATGATTAAAGATTTAATTCTATGAATAGATTTATTAAAGCCTCTACTATTCCAAACTAAATTATTAGCAATTAGAGTGTGTTTAATCATTAATTAGTTTGATTTTGCCTATTGGATGACCTCAAAATCATATTGAGACCAGTAAATTAGTTCTTCATTTTCTCGCCTTTAGTTGGATTAGCAACAGGTATAATTGATTTATTAGATGGGGAATCAGTGCTACCTGTATTTACCTGCTGATCCATTGGTGTTTTTGTGCTACCTTGCTTTGGGAAAGTTCCTGCAGAGTGAACTGAATCAACACTTGATTCCTTTGATGAAAAGGATGAGTTGTCCAAATCTGGTTCTGAAATATTAACTTCACCCATGTCCTGTAATAGAGAAAAACTATTATTAGTGGGGAGAGGTTCATCATAGAGAATCATAGTGAGAGAAGATGGACTATTATTTTCTAAAATAAAAGTAGAGGTAGAAAATAAATCTTCCCTATAGTGAGTATAGTTCACTGAGTCACTGATATTTGTAATGAGTTTAGCCTCCTCTTCAATGATGTAATCAGATGGAGTAACTTGTGGTGAAAGAGATGAACTTTTAGCTAGAGACTGGACAGTATCTTGATTTGATTCTGGTCTAGTTTGACTGATAGCTTCTTGATGTTTTTCTTGGGGACTAAGACCAGAAGAACCTTCATTGCTTTTGGACTTCCTTTTCCACTTAGTGAGTTCCTGGGAATGTTTTTTTTTTTCTGCTTAGGGGGTTTTAGGAGATTTGGTTGGATGGGAAGAGGGGAGTATGGGCTTCTGGGTTTTTTTAGGATGGAACTACAGATATCAGGTGTTGGCAGTAAACCATCATAAATAGGAGCCTTAGAGATCTCTCTTGACTGCTCTATGGTAATCTCTTTCTGTGTTTCATTAGGCATAGTTAGTGGTTGAGCTCTTCTACAGTTTATGTTGGAGTGGCCATGTTTGAAACAAGATTAACAATATGAAGGGCTAGACCCATATACCACCTTGTACCATTTAATTTTGGCAATAGATCACAATCTTATTCTATCTGGCCTAGGTTTACGGAGATCTAATTCAACACAGATTCGAATAACAGATGGTCTTGTCAATTTTTTTGTAGGAGCATCTACTTGTATGAACGAGCCTATAGCATTACGAATTTGTTTAAGAGCTAGGGTATGAAAGTAGTGTTAAGGGAGAAGTTCAATATTTACTCAAACTGGAATAAAAAGTGGATCTTCATCTAAATCAAAATCAACTGACCACTTTAGAACCTTTATTGAGTGATTCCCGATGTTCCAGTATTGCATACTCCAGTATCTTCGTCTGTCCTCTGGTAGGTTAAAAGTAATACTCACGTGTTTGAAATCCATTCCTGTAACTTGAAACTCATATTTGAATCTCATGGATGTCATTTCCTTCCGTATCAGCTCCAGAGGTGGTCGCCCTTTAGGAAATTTATCGATTAGGGCATGGTTGAATGGCATAGCTATCGATTCGATCTTCGCCTGTGGAAATAGACATGCCGCTACTCCTTTGTAGTGGAAAAGGGGTGTAGATTAATCTCTCCTGTGTTTGTGATCAGAGTGGGGGTGTGGGGAAGGTTGGGATTGTTGAGTATAGATTGAAGATAGGAGAGAGGAGATGGGGGCGGGCTCTCACCGTGCGGTGGAGACGCCATTGGGGCGGTGGTGACGGGAGGAATATACAGTGTTTGTAGTTGAAAATTAGCCGTTATTGACAAGGGAAGACTGTTCAGATGAGTTACCGTACTAGAGTAAAATCTGAGAGCATTTTTTAGAGAGAGAAAGGTAGCAAGTGATTCTGCTCTCTCTATCAATGCCATTTTATAAGTAATGCACTAATAGGGTGATTTGATCATTGATTCTATTTTTATTTTATCTCTAAAGAGAAATGCGAGCTATCAAACTTTACGGTGAGAACGCGATCGGTGCGATTAGAAACAACCCATGCGGTGTTGTGAGAAATATGCGATGTGGTCGGCAGTGCAACCTTGCTCTGATATCATGATTTAACATATAAAAATATTTATTTAATTTAGTGCGAATGGTTGATGGTGTTCATCACCAAAGACCCATATACATAGGGTTACAAACTAAAATCCAATATAAAAAGGAAACTAAAGTCAAAACAGGAAAAGAAAACTAGTCTATAATCTTTCCTACAAGGATAAATATTACTATTTCCTTCTTTTTAAAAATATCAAACCGTCATAGTTGGGATATGGAGGGTGTCCTTCCCTTTTCACTAAGATCATATGTTGCCAAAAATTGGATTACATTGCCCGAAGGCTTACATCGATTTGCCCGTAGGCTTACATCGATTTGCCCGTAGGCTTACATTTGGTGCCAGAATGCTTACATTGGTTGCCCCAAAAGGGTAATCATAAAGTTTCTATAAATCAAATGACAAGTTTGTAGCATTTATGTATAAAACAAATAGTACTAGAAAGGGGTACATCCTAAGATAAATGGTCAAATACTGCGTACACATCCAACTAGTTCGGCTCAAGCCACTAGAACTGATCACAGTATTCAAGTATCAGTCACCTTCTCCCAAATTTCCAAAACATTATACTACTAAATCTAAAGCAACCAAAACAAAAGTGAATAGCTCCATAAGTGAAAGATCTGGTCCATCTCCTTTAAATTAAAGTCCTTTATAGAATGTAGGAATGACCCCGGTCATTTTGGTTCCAAAAATATTTTGTAAATGTTAGTGAACTCAGGAAAAGGTATGAAAGTCTTTAACACAAAACAAGCTGATCGATAAAGGTCAACTTGCTCGGTCTGCAAATATGGTCTGTAAACTATAATCGACATCGCCAACAGTAAGTTGTTATAACTACCTTGACTTGGATTTCTCCAATACCAACATATAGATAAAAACCAGTTCGGAAGCCAAATAAGTTTAACCAAGCAAAAGGAGCCGTCGGTAAAACCTATGGTTGACAGACAACAATCGCGACTAAATATTCCACCAAAAAAAGACCTAATTTGATCCACTACCCCAATAATTATGAAAAATTAAAAATAATTTAAAAACTGAAAAATGAAATGCCTCCCACCTAAAAACAAATTAAAAGGTAGATAAAATAATTAAAATGGAGAATATTAAAAATGAAAATTGGAGAATATTACTATTCCCTTAATACTCTTCCTGCTCAAGTTGGAGCATGATAATCGATAATGCCCAACTTGCGAAGAAAATGATGAAATTGCTGTTGACCAAGAGTTTTATACTCCCTCTGTCCCAACAAAAATGACCTATTTATTTTTTCACAGTTTTCAATGATCATATTTGACCTTCAATATATCTAGCTACATATAACAATTCCGCATAAAAATTTGACATTTAAAAAAAAGATGAATCTAACAATATCTCACATGATATTTTTATTACATATGTATTAATTTATATATAGAGTCAAAGTTTAAAATTTTTGACTTGGAAAAAATAAATGTGTCACTTTTGGTGGGACGGGGGGAGTATAAAATATATGTTGCTTGACTTGAGGTGTCAATGTGATGAGTGACCACGCCACCAGACTGAACAAAATCTCTAACAAAATAAAAATCAATCTCAATATGCTTTGTACGTTCATGGAAACAGGATAACCTGCAATAGTCGCCTGGCTATCACAAAAGAGACGCATAGGACGGGAATGGTCAACAACAAGTAAGCGAAGGAGAGACTTTAGCCAAATAAATTCACAACAAACAATAGCCATAGTTATGTACTCTGCTTCAGTGGACGAACAAAAACCGTAGTTTGCTTCTCAGTTTTCCAAAAAAAGAAGTTAAAATAAGATTTTCTTGAGTACTACTACAGCGAGAAAGGGGCAAAAAAGAAGCATAGGAAAGAAGAAAAGAGAGATTTAAGAAGCAATTTTCTAAGTTCAAATTTCACACAAAACATAACATGCTTTGTTCATGATTAAGCCTCTATTAATACTCTTTGATCTAATTGAATTCTAACTAACTAATCACTAAGCATTTAGCTTCCAAGCTGTTAGAGCTTCAACTAATCCACTCCCTTAAGTTTCCAAATTAACCATCTTGAACTGCTTCTTGCCTTTTCCAAGTTAGCCCAAAAGGAAGTTGCCCTCTGTCTAAATGGGCTACATGAGATTCATGAACCTTACATTTCAACTTACGAAACTAAGCAGGCCGGCCAACTTAATAGTGGATTGGTCCATTTGGTTAACATTTTTTTAAAAAGCGATTTGGTTAACCTTTTTTATTGAACAAAAATTCATTCTCATTATCATTCTCATTAACTGTAACAAAGAGTCATTCTCATTATCATTCTCATTAACTGTAAGATCGTTACATATTTACGTCGGATTTAGGTCGCACAACTCCTTACTAACAACTATAACTAATCTGTTGAAACTTTCTAAACTCTTAGGCTCACACACTGTGGGGTGAGCCTCCCACAAATGGACCTATCAATAGGTTAATGTGCCATATTGGTAACCTGCTACTCGACTTGCACCTCCAATATTTGTCTTCATCGGGTTGCGGCAGCTCTGTAGTTTGAAGAGGCTGCAACTAGATTTCTCCAATCAGCGATGACGAGCGTTTGTTGAAGAAGATTCGAGAATAGGTCTGTTTTGGTTTGAAGCAAGTCGGTACTGCATGCCTCCATGTTTATTCAATTTTGGCCAGATTTATCCTCATTGGGTAGCCACAACTCTGTAGTTCTGATTTTCAGAACCATTTTGGAGGTTGTCATTGGATTTCTCCAATAAGCGCGGCATGATGACGCCAAAAATCGCCGGAGTCGCGAGAACACTGAGAACATACCTAGAAATGAAAACATGAAAACAACTAAAATAAGTAAACCTAAAATCCTATCTTCATCCAGGGAAGTCATGCTACATCTAAAATCTTCTATATCCCATAAGTATGTATAGTCTAATTAGCATTATTCCCGACCACTGTAGATGTGATACTAACCATAGTGGAGACTCCTTTGTGCGCCAGAAATTTTGTTCGAAGATTACTTATCACTACAAAAAAGCTCATTTTCCTATTTTCCAGTGGACCAGACCATGTACCCGCCACAGGATGACCTATTTAGACTGATGCCCGCAACCTATCACCACTAAACCCATGTTATCTCATTGACCCTCCACCGCAGGCACCACAAGGCTGTCGTGGCTACAGCTAATCGTAATGGATTTTCGTTAAGAGACAAGATACACATTGGGGTGGGGGGACATATTTTAGGGATGGCTAACAGAAGAGATTACGCTGGATGTGCTTTAGTGCAGAATTTTCAATAGGACCGAGGTGGGAGAAGCCCATTTTTCCTCCATTGAATGCCTTCGTAGACCATTGACCACCATTGACCGTGGGTGGTCGTTAACCGTGGGTGGCCGTTGAAGTGACCGTTGACCAGGCCAGAGACCACTTTAACCTCGTTTTTGGGACGCCTTTGTCATTGCCAGATCTTGCCATAATGCGTTCAGAGCGACATTGGCCGCTAACCTTGCTGGATTGCGTTCGAAAAGGTGTAAGCGTCGCCGCAAGGCCGTGGACCTCATCGGAACTCCGCTTGCCTTGCTAGGACGCCGCTAGTATCGGTGGAAAGTTGATTTAGCCGTGGCAAGTGCGGGTCCAGTGGCCCGGATCTCATTTGCAGACCGGCCTTGGCCGGCCATTCATCTCCGGTCGTCTTCTTTGCTATGCAGCCGTCGATAGATGGCTCTTTACCCTTGAGATTAGAAGGTTTTCTAAAGATTGTTGTTCAATCTCTGGTCATTTTGAAGCCTATGAAAATGCCACCTCTTAGTTTAATGGGTTGGTAACTACATTGATTTTGCTTTGGCTAAAACTCTGCTTTACACATTTCCATCTTCATGGATTTAGTTAACCAGATATATAAAATATTGTTATGTGAATCATATTGTCAAGTGAATCAGAACTAGCTTATTGAAACTAACATTTAGTTAGAACACCCTTAAATAACTATATATATATATATATATATATGAAATTAACATCCATCTAATGATGTTCTGTAAGATAATTAAATTATTTCAATTACTAATCTTTGGTAAGAATAAATAAATTACAAATCAATCCAAATTGATCTTCTATATCATTATTTATTATAGATTCATCAAAAATTAAAACATAGCCTTCATTGATGTTGACTCGTTTCCTGCAAAAATAATGACCGTTTGATAGAAAGGAGACATGGATCGTCTTCAACTATAACACCATTTAATCCAAAACACAATTTATATCGTTGAAATTGTAATCACCTTGAAATACAAAAAGTGATGCATCCAAATAAATAAAATCTGAAGCACAAAACCATGAACACTTGATCTGTACAAGCAAGTTTCTACAACTGAGGAGAGTGATGTTGAGTCGATCGAGGCCAAAACAACCTTACAACCATAATGGATTGGGTTTGATGACATATACTCGGTATTTATGAGACCTAAACATCATCATCAAACCCAATCCATTATGGAGTGAGCTTAACAAAGCTTTCAAAGTCTTTCTAGTGCAAACAACGAATAGACACTGAGAAATGTGTGCCACGCAATCACCGCACAAGCCACGACCTAGAAATTGTAGCCAACACTATATGTGCAAAGAAGTCATGCACGTGACCACTTTGCGAGCCCCGACCAAGAGATTATGCCTGCGTATCTATGTGGAGGAAGGTTGTGTAGCCACCATGAAGGTCACGACCAACACAATCCTCATGTCAGAAGCTACTCCGATAGTTACAGCCCGAGAGACCATAAATACACGAGAGGTTGAAATATCAAGGTAAGCAACAACTAGAAATTTCAAAGATTATATCTGGAAAGGAAAATATTGACTTAGACATCAAAGCCTCTACCCCGAATCAAATCTAGAACTTTGGTTGCATGATTTGGATATAACATCCCGGTTGGATGTGTACTTTGTTCACAACAAAGTCTACCAGGACCCGGTGTACTACGATATGGGAATTACTATAAACCTAGTATCTTCGATGTTTATCTATATGGCTAGGTCTAGTCCTCTTATTTGGGCTTCTTATTCTTCCTCATTATAAGTGAAGGAAATCTCGAATCATAATGCATAATTATATTCTTCGCCATCCAGGCTAGCCAGTCGGAGTCTCGCTCCACATCCTTATTTGCATGAAACTCCATCAACGAAGAGTGTTCATGTTATGTGTTCAAATCTCTCTTTTCATTTAGCATATATCAACTTCGTGGATAGTTGTTCCTTAAGTTGATAATGTTCTTCCTCCATCGTTTCTGCTATGAAATAGGCCAAGCTTGGTCTTTAATTGATGTTCTTGGCTGGAATGACACTTCATGTTCTCCTAATTCAATGAACCAATTCATTAGTTTTCCAGAGGCTTATGTATTATGAAGAGTTTGTTTGATAGGATGATCAGTGTAAACCATGATCTTGTGGGATTGGAAGTAAGTACGCAATCTTCTGGCCGAATGGATTAGATCAAGGGCTAACTTTTCCATGGATGTATAGTTATTTTTCGCCCCTTGCAGGCTTTTTCTTACTTAGTAAATAGGGATTTGGCGATCCTTATTCTGAACAACACCAAAGAAGACGCCCTAAGCAAGCTAGCGACCTTAGGATACCCCATACTCCAACACCAAAAGGATGTAATTGTAGAACTGGTGCTAGTTTGAAGTACAACTGTGACCCAAGTCTTAGAAGAAAACTATGATGGATGGCGCAATCGTCCAATACTTAGAACACAGTTTCCTTCCATCGGAAAAGACTAAAGCATAAAAAATTAAATTAAAAAAAACCATCATACTGTTTCATTATAGGATTACTTTACGATAAAGGTTTTCTAACACTTTGGCCGAGGTGCGTAGGACCTAGGTAGGCCGCTTGCATTGTTCAAGACATGCATCAAGTGTGGTACAGATCACACCAAGGAGCCCGCATCTTAGCCGAAAAAGATACTATGCTCCGGTTATTATTGGCCAATTATGTTTGACGATTCCCACAACTTTGTGCAAAAAATGCATCAACAGTATGCCAGATTAATGCAACCATACAAGGGAAGCCACAATTAGAGCTAATGGGAGTGTATGGTGCACATCCATTTGATAAGTGGGGAATCAAGATTGTAGGATCATTTCCAGGTGGCATAGGAGGTTCAAATTCCTCATCGTAGCAATATATTACTTCACTTAAGGGGTCAAAGCGAAGCCCCTAGCCAAGATTACCGCCAAAGAATCAATCGCGCTTGTCTAGCAAAACACAATCTGTAGATTTAACATACCGAAGAAAATCATATTGGATAATGGTACCCTAATCTACAAGTTAGGCGTTCAATGACTGGTGCCAAGGTCTGAGCACTATCTAAAAATTCACATTGGTAGCACACACACAAGCCAATGGCCAAGTAGAAGTGAGAACGAAAATTTAGTTCAATGAAAGGTAAGTAAACTGGATGGATCGAAGATCTACCAACTGTTCTCTGGGCATATCGCACCACATCAAGGGCACCAATATTAGAGATCTCATTCAGCCTGATCTAGGACCACAAAGCTGTTATCCCTACATAGTTAGGAATCCCAAACCCTAGAATAATTGGTTATGACACTGAATACAATCCAGAAGACATTCAGGCCAACTTGGATATCCTCGGAGAGCGTAGAAAATTGCTGCCATAAGAGAGGCCATATATAAGCAAAGGATGGCCAAGTCTTAAAAAGTCCAAGTTAAAACCTTTTTTTTATTTAAAGTGGGAGATTTGGTCCTCAGGAAAAACAAAGCTAGCCTAGCTAAGAAGACGGGAAACTTTTCCCTAAATGGGAAGGACCCTAGCAAGTCATCAGGCCTACAAGTCTAACAACTATTCGCTGGAAAGAACAGACGGAACAATTGTCCCAAGTACGTGGCATGTGACAAATCTTAGTAAATATCACGTGTAGACCTAGGGTTCCCATAAAGACGTATAGTACGTAAGCCATGATATGATCATCGGCTTCACTATTCATTTCCACATTGCAATATCATCGCGGTTGTACATACATAAATGAGAAAAAAAAATTTTGAAGGAAAAAAAGTCAATGTCTGATAAGTACTCTAACACTCAACAAGTGACAAAAAAAAACCACAACTTAAGCAGGAACATCATTTGCGGTTTTGAATAAACGTTGAATTACCCAATCCACGACTTAAGCAGGAAAACCACCCACGGCTTCGGATAAACGAGAAAATCACTCGATCCGCGACTTAAGAAAGAAATCCACCTATGGTTTTGCATATACAGGAAAATCACCTGATTCGCGACTTAAGCTAGGAAACCACCTGCTACTTCACATATACAGGAAAATCATCCAAAACGTGACACACCAGTCATGAAATTCTTCATGAATGAATTCTATCAAAAAACCTATCCTTACACACTGCCACTCACTCTTAGTCGCCGCATGGACTCAAGGTTTCAAGTCACTACAAACATGCCAACATCAATAAAGTTACTGACAATGCTGATAAAAACACAAACACTGATCAAATACATCCTTCCCGGGTATATCAAAGACACCTACAATTTGCATTATATATAGTGCAATATTTAAGTACAAAAACAAAGCAAAGGTACCCTTGAACAAAAAATAAACTACAACGAAGAACAAGTTCCTTAAGTATTTGCACTACTAGTATACTATCTAGCCCTACGATTATGAGGTGGAGTGGTCGGACAGGTCGAGATTGTTGGGACGATATTGCTTCACCTTGATGAACATCTCGCCCACTCCTGCATTTCCTTGTCTCTCCCTCCTCCGCCACAATACCAACTAGCAATCACTCCATATATGAGCATAGGCAGGATGGTGACGGTTATCGTCTCACTTCCCC
Organism: Rubia rechingeri; assembly: GCA_032355745.1. Classification (NCBI taxonomy): domain Eukaryota; kingdom Viridiplantae; phylum Streptophyta; class Magnoliopsida; order Gentianales; family Rubiaceae; genus Rubia; species Rubia rechingeri. The sequence goes on from JAULKL010066794.1 coordinate 12,481, forward strand.
TTCCTTAAATGCTTCACATAATAAGTCTTTCAATCCTCAATTGGACCATATTCCTTACGCCCAAGCTGGATAATGATTAACTCCACCGCATTCTTATACATGTTCAATGAACACTCTAATATATCAACATTGATCTCAAGTTTCAAGATATATGCTAACACTTCAGGCCAAATATCGATGGGGGGATATGACCATATGTTGTATGTCTCTCGACGAAGTAACCCACGGTGCATCTCCAACTACCATTTTTCTGCTATAAACATCCATCCGCATCAGCTCACGATCCAAGGCATCCAAGCCGTGACATTCATCTACAAGTTTTTGGTTCGCTTCCTCCACGCTTATATTCAATGCGAATTGGACATCATATTTAGATTTCAACTCAGACATTGAGATTTTCAGAAGCTTCACTCTTCACTCAGTATTCTCCAGCTTCGCATAAACCTTCTCAATATGTGCCAAATTCTTTTCCTTAATACTGGTCTTATTATCCAATTCCAAAACCTTACTAGCCATGAACCGGTTCCAGTAACTTTCTTGACAATATAATTTAGGCAAATATAGCCTTTGGTGATTGATTATCAATCATTGTTTCCCGTGTACATCCTTCAAGGCACGGATCTGAGCATCATACATTTCTTTCTCCGTATCCTAGGTCAGCACTAAGTGCTTACACTGGACTAACACATCCCTCACATTTTCTCCCACGCGGAATATCTATTTTCCTTACCAGGAGATATGTAGAAAGAAGAGATCAATAATAATTTCATACATCCCGCATAAATTTGTACTTTTTATTTTAATTCATTCCATGTAAATGGGCCCACTTTTTTCAATTTGGCAAATTTGATAAGGGTGAAAAGACATAAATAGCCTTAGGTGGAAATAAGAATTTTAGTCGGTAAAATTTACTTTTCAGATTTTCAAATTTGAGTTAATTAAACAATGTCGAGTCTAATTAGGCGTTGATATTGCCGTGGGCGGAGGCAAATTGCGGTTGTCGGGGGCAAATTGCCCGATAACACATTTCAATAATTTTTATTAATTTTTTACATACTTTAAAGAAATGTACTACCTCTTCTGTTAAAAAAAAGCTTATTTTTCATTATGGTCCTTCTCAACAAAGATGGCATATTTTCATAATCTCTACTTTTAGCAAATAAATTAACTTAAAAATCTCATTATCCTTACTTTCAACTCAGAATTACTTAAATTATTATGACTATATTTGATCATTATAACAACATAAATCAAAATTTGTGGGTTTTTCAATAAAATCAAATTAAAACTCTTAAACTTGAAACATAATACAATAGCTCGCATAGTTTAAACTAACACTTATTGCAAACGTGATTCACTCCACGTGATAGTTCACTTTCAAAATACAATATTCATCACATGTGACAACTCCGATTCGAGCAATTCTCATCCCAATCCAAACCCAAACTTCCTCGGCACCAAATATCTCCTCAATGTCATCGTTTATCAAAATGCTCCAATCTGGAACATCGATCGACATCTAGGCCCAATTCATTCCCAGGTTCATTGATTTGTCAGTAGTTGGGTGTTGTCTTGTTGT
>JAULKL010067833.1:0-14049 GCA_032355745.1 Rubia rechingeri
TTATCTTATTAAATATAAAAATAATTAAATGTCAAGATCCCAGCTAAAATTTAATATTTTGAAGTTTTTAAAACTACATAATTCTAATCTTGGAATAATCATTTACAAAAATTCTAATAATTAAGATCCATAAAAAATATTATTATATGGTAATCACGTGAATGCTTATTATTATCTTATTAAATATAAGAATAATTAAATGTCAAGATCCCAACTAAAATTTAAGAAGGTACAATGCATTTGACAAAGTTTGTTTTAGAAATCGTTTATTCACTTTTAACTAAAATAATTTTTATTTTTATTTGAAATGTTATTGATCTTTAAATAAAATTACTATTTAATTTTTGTAAAAGGAGAAATTTAATATAATTATATTTATTTTTAATTATAGAATAAGTATTCATTCAATTACATAAATAAAAAGTAGTAAAGAAGATAAAATTTATTCAGATAAAATGAATAATTTTAAATTAAACTAATATTTACATAATAAATTAGGCCAGCGACTAATAGTAATAATTTTAGAAAACTGCACAAAAATTGTTCTCACATACTATCTAGATACTCTTAAATTGTTGTAAAAGGAGAAGTTTAATATAATTATATTTATTTTTAATTATAGAATAAGTATTTTATTCAATTATATAAATATAAAATATTAAAGAATATAAAATTTATTCCAATAAAATGAGTATTTTTAAATACATTTATAACCCAAACTTTATAAAAGGGATAAATACATTTGTAACCCTAACTTTAGACTGAAAGTTTCAATATAACCCTGCAATCTCAGAAAGTGCCAATTTTTAAAATTATTTTAAAATTATTATTCATTTTTATATTTGATAAATACATTTATTTTATTTATAACCCTAACTTTAGGTTGAAAATGCCAATATAACCCTGCAATCACATAAAGTGCCAATTTAACCCAATATAATTATTGTATGTGCCAATTTAACCCTAAATTTTGAAAAATTTGTGCCGATATAACCAAACTCCTGATTCCGGCATTGACCAAATGAATTCCGACAAGACCAGAAAATGAAATGACAAATACACCCCTGATTTTTTGTAAAAACAAAATTCACCAAAAACCAATAGATCTTGTAAAGTCCATAATCAGTTAATTGGAAAATTGTGGAAATTATGCAAATATGGAATATATTATGTTGAAACAACAAAAGTAAATTTCGACAAAAGGAAATCCGATTGGCAAAAATATTCCATTCAGTATCTAAGATTGAAGAATATATCAATTCTTATGTTTATGCAATTGCATTGGAATTAAGGAAATTGGAATTGATTTGATAATAAATCTTTTCTCATGAGATTTAGTTGGATCGGATATGATATATTTTAATTTCTTAATCCAATGGATTGGATTTGGTCTATTTCCATGGGATTTGATTGTAATCAGAATTGGAGATGGACTCAGAATTATTCTCGTACACAATATTTAATGCGTGCAATGGTTTTAAATAGAAGACAATTTGGTTGAGTTACTTATGGATTTAACTAAAGAAAATCTCCAGCCAGGTTTTCATATATTTCGAGAATACTCAAGAGCAATCGGTTTGTGTTCCAACACAATCTTAAACTGTTGAGCAAAGTTTAGAATCATATATCTTAATTTCTCGGGAGGAGAAGATCCAATATCGACAAGTTTCGAGGTCAGAAAGAGTCTGATCAAGGCGTATCGTTAGTAAGAGGAGCTTGCAAAATTCATATGTGCAATTAGTAAAGATAAGTATCATTGCATGGGAAATTTTGTACTGTTGTCTTTCTGGTTAGTGGATTTATTCTGAACTGGGTAAGACCCCACAGATGTAGGTGATTTCCCCGAACTGCTTAATCAAGTCTCGTCTGTCAACATTTATGTTTTAACATACCTGCTTAAGTTGGAAATAATTATATGAATAAATTAGGTAGTTGGTAAAACTTGAATTTCAATTGGTATAACAGTTAAGTCACTTGTTTTACCTTGGTTTGACGAGGAAAGTGTGATCCAATTTTACCGATAGCAACCAAAGATGGAGTTTTAGTGTCTCGGTCACCACTGATGGAAGGAACGAATTACAACTACTTAAAGGCTTGCATGCGAGTATTCATAAATTCACCAAATGAATTGGCTTGACACTATGTTGAAACAAAATGAAAAACCCCAGTTGCTGGAAGTTCTGAAGGAGGAGAATCTAGTCTAAAGAGCCACTAGTTAAGCCTAAAGAGTCGTGGACACCAGATGTATAAAAGGTTGGATTAGCGAACTCCGGAGCTTTAAATTTCATATTTACTCTAGTAGATGATAATCAGTTTAAATTCATCTCTACGTGTCATAAGGCAAAGAAAGCATGGGATATCTTACAAACGGTGCATGAGGGAATAAGTCATGTACGTGAATAAAAGCAATAAATAATTGCCACAAAATTCAAAGAGCTGAAAATGGAAGAAGACGAGTCAATTGCAGTGTTCAATGGAAAACTCAAGAAATCACCAATATGGCGCATCAATAAGGAAAGATTTACAAAGAGTCTGAGCTTGTGAAGAAGTCGCTGAGATCACTTCCCCAAAGATTTTTCATTAATCCTTAGTTTTTGTATTTTTCTAAGATCCTAATATAATAAAGTATTCACCAATGTTTGCAACTTGTACTATGAGTGTTTCGTTCATGAATAGTATTTATGAGTATTATATTATATTTGATATTTTCTATGTACGCTTCGTGTTTAATAATTCTAGTTGAGCCGTAATTTTTCCTAAAGTGACACGGTTAGTGAGTTTTTACTGGTTGTAATATCTCTTTGCCTAGTGAAATTTTTTAGAGTATGTCTAGTGTTTCTATTTGGGAGTTCGAATCAGGTAACCATAACAACGACCCTACAACTGACTAAGCGTTGCTACTCTTAGGGATGTATCCTCCTGACCATCTACCCGTTCCTAATTAGTTACGGTGGTCGGTAAAGCACCCTTAATTACTAAGGATATCCTATTGTTAGCTATTTTTACTACTGTTGTCTACATAGGATTGTTATTCTTGATTTGAGTATCTCAGTGTGGATTAATCATTTACTATGGTATATATCTCATGGGGTATTTGCCCTACATTGATCTTTATTAAGTGTATGACTTGGTCATACTGACCAAGTCTTTGTATGACTCACATGTGCTTATTCTGTTCCTTTAGAATATGTCATATCTGTTGTACTCGTTTCCATTAGAATAGGCCATATTTGTTGTATCTGTTTCCTATAGAATAGGACTGCAGTTGTACTATCCTTCTGCCTATAAAAGGCACACGTACAGATGAATATACTCAATCAATTCACCATATTTTCCACACCTTTATATGGTATCAGTTTTCATTTGCTGAAATTTACCTTTCTCAGCAAATTCCAAAAGCTCGGTTTTCATTTTCATGGCTTCCGCATCTCAACTTCTGCCCTCTGCAGCCGGCGACTCTGCCAACACGTCGCTCACCTTTCCGGCGTTGGCTATCCGTCTTGATCACTGCAACTACACTCTGTGGAGCAGCACGGTCCGTTCTGCATTGGAGGCTTATGAGCTTGATGCCTTCCTCATCGCCGACGGCGCTCCCGATCCACTGCTGCCACCTGCTGAGGGTGCAACCACCGGTGATTCGAACCCGGCGTTTGCATCGTGGCGGCGCAAGGATCGACTGATCCTCTTATGGATCCGCTCCACTCTCTCTGTGCCGATGCTATCACTCGTCTCCCGGGCATCGTCCACGGCTGAATGCTGGTCGACACTCGCCTCAACTTTCCAGTCGCAGTCCAGGGCTCGTCAACAGCATCTCCGGCAGCAGCTCCAATCGTTGTCGAAGGGCGGGATGACTGTGCTGGAATACGTCGAGAAAAAGAGGGCTATCTCCGACGGACTCGCCGAGTGTATGGTCACCGTCTCCGATTCCGAACTCGTCGACAACATCTTATTTGGGCTCGGTCCGGAATTTGGAGCTTTCCGCACCGCCATCAGCATGAGAATCACGCCGGTCTCGTCAGCGGATCTCCTCGGCCTCCTGCTTCAGGAAGAACAACGCCTCACCGACTCTGCCGCTGTCACCGGAGCTCCGACTGCTTACGCTGCCCAACGCCGGCAGTCCACTCGCCCAGCGTCGGGGATCTCTACAGGGCTCGCTGATCGTCCTCGCGTCATCTGCCAGTTATGTGAGAAAGCTGGACACGATGCCCGCAACTGCCATCAGTGCCTCAACATGGTCCTGTTCCCACCGACCAACCACCGGGCTGCTGATCGTCTTCGCCAGTCCGCGGCATCTCGCCCGCCGCCAGCTGCCTTTGTCGCTTATCAGGACAGTCCGTCAGCTCTCACTGACCCGTGGATTGTAGACTCCGGCGCCACCAATCATGTCACAGCGGACATCTCCGGCCTCAATCTCTCGGCTCCCTATGTTGGCACAGACAATCTCACCGTTGCAAATGGTCAGTCTCTCCCTATTACGCATACATGCAATCTTAATCTAATTTCAAAGCATGATGTTAATCCTGTTACCCTTAAAGATATCCTTGTTGTTCCCAAAGTGTCTAAAAATCTGCTTAGTGTTCGTCAGTTATGCAAAGATAATAACGTGTTTGTAGAACTGCATGCTGATCATTGCTATGTTAAGACCTTACAGGGAACAATGGTCCTAAAGGGGATCGTTGAGGATGGTCTATACCGGATTCCGACTCATTCTCCTGGTCCCCGCGCTTTCATTGGTGAACGAGCCTCTGTTGCTTGTTGGCATCATCGTTTTGCGCATCCTCATGAGTCTGTGCTACGTCGTCAACTTGCTGAATTTGATTTACCTGTTTCAAATAAATCGCTTCCTGTGTGTAGTGCATGTCAGTTAGGCAAGAGTCATAGACATTATCTTCCCTCTTGTCATACTGTTTCCAACAAACCTTTTGATCTTGTTTATTCGGATGTTTGGGGCCCTGCCTCTGTTCCATCTCTTAATGGAAATCGTTATTTTGTGTTTTTTATTGATGATTGCACAAAATTTATCTGGATTTACTTTCTTACTGCAAAGTCTCAGGTTTTATCTGTTTTTCAATCGTTTAAAACTATGGTTGAGACTCAGTTTTCTACCAAAATCAAATCTTTTCAGTCTGATTGGGGGGGGGTGAGTTTCGAAATGTCTCTACCTTTCTTGAAACCAATGGCATTCTTCATCGGGTTTCCTGTCCACATACCCCTGAACAACATGGAGCTGCGGAACGTCGGAATCGAATCGTTGTCGAAAAAGGCCTATCCCTTCTAGCTCATTCCAATCTTCCTATGCTCTTTTGGGAGCATGCCTTTCACACTGCTGTTTATCTCAATAACCGCACCATCACCCCAACTCTCCAACTCAAATCCCCTTATGCATGTCTATATAATCGCCAACCTGACTATGCCTTCCTTAAATCCTTTGGTTGCCTCTGCTATCCCTACCTTCGTCCCTACAACAGCAGCAAATTAGAATTCCGTTCCGCAGCCTGTATCTTCCTCGGTTATAGTGCCAAACACAAAGGATATCTCTGTCATCATATCCCTACCTCCAAAACCTACATTTCTCGTCACGTAGTCTTTGATGAAACATCCTTTCCCTACCCTACTCATCAGGCTCAGTCCAGTTCACCTGACATGCCTACTGTGAATCTCCCTCTTCAGCCACTTCAGGCCGCCTCTCACTCTCCCACTCTGTTGGTACCTCCTTCAGATGACCCTCATTTCCCCGACCACTCATCCGATCCTGCCACACCACCATCTCCCACTCCCTCATCCGCCACGACCACATCGTCGTCTCCATCGCCCACTTCCACAGCCATTATTCCCCATCCTCAGGCCCCCTCTTATTTTCGGCCATCTGAGTCCTCTGTGCATGGTATGGTTACCCGGGCTTCCACTCAGTCTCTAAAGCCCAAAGTCCACATTGCCACTAAGCACTCTGTCCCTTGTGACTCTTCTGATTTTGAGCCCAAAACCTTTCTCCAAGCCAAAAAGAACCCCAATTGGCAGCATGCTATGCAATTAGAATTTGATGCTTTGATTGCTAATGGGACTTGGGACCTTGTTCCTCGGCCTCCCACTTCTAATGTTGTTGGTTGTAAGTGGGTCTACAGGATCAAAACGAAGCCAGACGGTTCTGTTGACCGGTACAAGGCTCGCTTAGTGGCCAAGGGCTACAATCAGGAAGAAGGCGTTGACTACTTTGATACTTTCAGCCCAGTTATCAAACCTACCACCATTCGAGTTGTCTTGACTCTTGCAGTCACTCGTAGTTGGCCACTTCGACAGGTTGATATCAACAATGCCTTTCTCAATGGTGATCTCACTGAGACCGTCTTTATGGACCAGGCTCCTGGGTTCATTTCTTCTGCACATCCCACACATGTCTGTCGACTCAAGAAGGCTATCTATGGTCTCAAACAGGCACCTCGTGCATGGTTCCAGAAACTACACCAGGCTCTTCGTCATCATGGATTCAAACAGTGCATTTCTGATACTTCGCTCTTCATCAAGCGTCATGGCACGGATGTAGTGTATGTTCTGGTTTACGTTGACGATCTGATCATCACTGGCTCGAACTCGGCTTTCATTGAGGACTTCATTCGGTTTCTCAACTCTGTCTTCTCTCTGAAGGACTTGGGTGATCTTAACTACTTCCTGGGCATTGAGGTTCACCGAAATTCCTCAGGCGTTTTGCTCTCTCAACGGAAGTACATTCTGGACCTTCTTCATCGCAGCAAGATGATGGGGGCCAAACCCATTGCCTCTCCAGCAGTTCCCGGTTCGCGCCTTGTTTCTGGTGGTGACTCATTTTCCGATGTTCATCTCTACCGCAGCATTGTTGGTGCTCTTCAGTATGCCACCATCACTCGACCTGAGATCTCCTACTCGGTCAACAGGGTCTGTCAGTTCATGCATCAGCCATCTGAGCATCATTGGGCAGCTGTAAAGAGGATTCTCCGTTATCTCAAAGGATCTCTTGATACGGGTCTCTTTTTCCGACAAGCCCGTGACTCCCGTCTTATCTGCTTCACTGATGCTGGCTGGGCTTCTGATCCTGAAGACTGCCGCTCCCAGCATGGCTTCGCTATCTACCTTGGTGGTAATCTGGTCAGTTGGTCATCCCGCAAACAGAACGTTGTTGCTCGCTCTAGTACTGAGGCTGAATATAGAGCCATTGCCTTTGCCACTGCTGAGCTCATTTGGCTCCAACAACTTCTTAAGGAAATGACTGCTCCTTCTTATGGTCCTCCCATTCTCCTTTGTGACAATCTCAGTGCTACCTACCTCACGGCCAATCCTGTCTTCCATCAGAGGTCCAAGCACATCAAGATTGACTTTCACTTTGTTCGAGAACAAGTTCAAGACGGCGAGCTCATTGTTCGACATGTCAAATCTGTTGATCAAATTGCGGACATCTTCACCAAAGCTGTTGGTACATCTCGGTTTCAATCGCTGAGAACCAAGCTTCTTGTTCGCACCCGATCTTGAACTTGCGGGAGGGTATTAACTGACTGACTTGGTCATATTGAACAAGTCTCTGTATATCTCACGTGTGCTTATTCTGCTCCTTTAGAATAGGTCAGATTAGTTGTAGCTGATTCCCATAGAATAGGATTTCAGTTGTATCATAACTCTGCCTATAAAAGGCATCTGTACGCATTGAATATAATTAATCAAAACTTACCATAAATCTTCTCTCATTAATATGGTATCAGAGCAATCTTGCTGATCTTTGCCTTTTTCACAGCAAATCTCCATAAAAACCAGGTTTAATTTCGCATTAATGGCTTCCGCATCACAGCTTCTGAACACCGCCGCCGGTGACTCTGCCACCATGAACCTGCAGTTTTTGGCGTTAGCAATCCGACTGGAGCACGGAAATTACACCCTCTGGAGCAGCACAGTCCGATCGGCTTTGGAGGCTTACGAGCTGGACAATTTTCTCACCACCGCCGGCACGCCAGAACCGCTGCTTCCACCGGCTGACGGCGAACTCACCGGCGCTGCGAACCCGGAGTTTGCCACCTGGCGTCGCAAGGACCGGCTCATTCTGCTGTGGATTCGGTCCACTCTCTCCGTCCCGATGCTGTCACTGGTTTCCCGGGCAGCATCCACGGCTGAGTGCTGGTCGACGATCGCCGCCACATTCCAGTCGCAATCCAGAGCCCGTCAGCAGCATCTCCGTCAGCAACTTCAGTCCCTGTCAAAAGGAGGGATGACGGTGCTGGAATACGTCGAGAAAAAGCGAGCAATTTCTGACGGACTCGCCGAATGTCTGGTAACCATCTCGGATTCTGAACTTGTTGATAACATTTTGTTTGGTCTTGGGCCGGAGTTTGGAGCTTTTCGCACCGCCGTCAGCATGAGGATCACGCCGGTCTCGTCGACGGATCTTCTTGGTCTTCTGCTCCAGGAAGAACAGCGCCTCCTCGACGTCGCCGCGGTCACCGGAGCTCCGTCTGCCTTTGCTGCTCAGCGCCGCCAGTTCCCCCGCTCAGCGCCGGGAACCTCTGCCGGCCCTGCTGACCGTCCTCGGGTCACCTGCCAGATCTGTGAGAAGCTCGGGCATGACGGGCGTAATTGTCATCAGCGCCTCAACACCGCCTTGTTCCCGCCGACCAATCGCCGTGCTGCTGATCGTCTCCGACAGTCCGCCGCGACCCGCCAGCAGCCTGCTGCCTTTGCTGCTTATCAGGACAGTCCGTCTACTCTCACTGATCCATGGATCGTAGACTCCGGCGCCACCAATCAAGTCACGGCAGACATCTCCGGTCTCAATCTCTCGGCTCCGTATGTTGGCACAGACAATCTCACCGTTGCAAATGGTCAGTCTCTTCCTATTACGCATACAGGCAATCTTAATCTACTTTCAGAGCATGCTGTTAATTCCCTTAATCTTAAAGATATCCTTGTTGTTCCCAAAGTGTCTAAAAACCTGCTTAGTGTTCGTCAGTTATGCAAAGATAATAATGTGTTTGTAGAACTGCATGCTAATCACTGCTATGTTAAGACCTTACAGGGAACCATGGTTCTCAAGGGGATCGTTGAGGATGGCCTGTATCGGATTCCGACTCGTTCCCCTAGTCCCCGTGTTTTCATTGGTGAACGAGCCTCTGTTGCATGTTGGCATCATCGTTTTACGCACCCTCATGAGTCTGTGCTACGACGTCAACTTGCTGAATTTGATTTACCTGTTTCAAATAAATCACTCCCTTTATGTAGTGCATGTCAGTTAGGCAAGAGTCATAGACATTATCTTCCCTCTTGTCATACTGTTTCTAGTAAACCTTTTGATCTTATTTATTCGGATGTTTGGGGTCCTGCCTCTGTTCCTTCTCTTCATGGAAATCGTTATTTTGTGTTTTTTATTGATGATTGCACAAAATATATTTGGATTTACTTTCTTACTGCAAAGTCTCAGGTTTTATCTGTTTTTCAATCTTTTAACCAGATGGTTGAAACTCAGTTCTCTACCAAAATCAAAGCTTTTCAGTCGGATTGGGGGGAGAGTTCCGTAATGTCTCTACTTTTCTTGAAACCAAAGGTATTCTTCATCGAGTTTCCTGTCCACATACCCCTGAACAAAATGGAGCTGCAGAACGTCGAAATCGAATCGTTGTCGAAAAAGGCCTATCCCTCCTAGCTCATTCCAGCCTTCCTATGACATTTTGGGAACATGCCTTTCACACTGCTGTTTATCTCAACAACCGCACCATCACCCCCACTCTCCACCACAAATCCCCGTATGCATGTCTATATAATCGCCAACCTGATTATGCATTTCTTAAATCCTTTGGTTGCCTCTGCTATCCTTACCTTCGTCCCTTCAACAGCAGCAAATTAGAGTTCCGTTCTGCAGCCTGTATCTTTCTTGGATACAGTGCCAAACACAAAGGATACCTCTGTCATCATGTCCCTACCTCTAAAACCTACATCTCTCGTCACGTTGTCTTTGACGAAACATCCTTTCCCTATCTTACTCATCGGGCTCAATCCAGTTCCCCGGACATACCTACTGTGGATCTCACTCTTCAGCCGCTTGAGGCTGTCTCTCCCTCTCCAACTCTGTCCACTATTCCTCCTTTCCTTGATCCCTCATCAGATACAGGCACACCACCATCACCAACTCCCTCATCTGACACATCCACGTCATCGGCTTCATCACCCAATTCCACAGCCATTATTCCCTATCCTGACGCCCCTTCTTACTTTCGGCCTTCTGAGTCCTCTGTGCATGGTATGGTCACTCGAGCTTCCACTCGTTCTCTAAAGCCCACTACGCACATAGCCACTAAACACTCTGTCACTTGTGATTCTTTTGATTTTGAGCCCAAAACCTTTCTCCAGGCCAAAAAGAACCCTAATTGGCAGCATGCTATGCAATTAGAATTTGATGCTTTGATTGCTAATGGGACTTGGGACTTAGTTCCTCGGCCTCCCACTTCTAATGTTGTTGGTTGTAAGTGGGTCTACAGGATCAAAAAGAAGCCAGATGGTTCGGTTGACAGGTACAAGGCTCGCTTAGTGGCAAAGGGCTACAATCAGGAGGAAGGGGTCGACTACTTTGACACATTCAGCCCGGTCATCAAGCCTACCACCATTCGAGTTGTCTTGAGTCTCGCAGTCACTCGTGGATGGCCACTTCGGCAGGTTGACATCAACAATGCCTTTCTCAATGGTGATCTCACTGAGACCGTCTTTATGGACCAGGCTCCTGGATTTGTTTCTTCTGCACATCCCACACATGTCTGTAGGCTCAAGAAGGCTCTCTATGGTCTCAAACAGGCACCTCGTGCATGGTTCCAGAAACTACATCAGGCTCTCCATCAGCATGGCTTCAAACAGTGCATCTCTGATACTTCGTTGTTCATCAAGCGTCATGGCACTGATATAGTGTATGTTCTGGTTTATGTTGACGATCTGATCATCACTGGCTCGAACAGTGCTTTTATTGAAGACTTTGTCCGGTATCTCAACTCTGTCTTCTCGCTGAAAGACTTGGGGGATCTTAGCTACTTCCTGGGCATTGAGGTTCATCGCAGCTCCTCGGGAATTTTGCTCTCTCAACGGAAGTACATTTTGGACCTTCTTCATCGCAGCAAGATGATGGGAGCCAAACCCATTGCCTCTCCATCAATTTCGGGTTCACGTCTTGTTTCCGGTGGTGATCCCCTCTCAGATGTTCATCTCTATCGCAGCATTGTTGGTGCTCTCCAGTATGCCACTATTACTCGACCTGAGATTTCCTACTCGGTCAACAGGGTCTGTCAGTTCATGCATCAACCATCTGAGCATCATTGGGCAGCTGTGAAGAGAATTCTCCGTTATCTCAAAGGCTCCCTTAATACTGGTCTCTTTTTCCGCCAGGCTTGCGACTCTCGTCTTGTCTGCTTCACTGATGCTGGTTGGGCTTCTGATCCTGAAGACTGCAGATCCCAACATGGCTTCGCTATCTATCTTGGCGGCAATTTGGTCAGTTGGTCATCGCGCAAACAGAATGTTGTTGCTCGCTCCAGTACTGAGGCAGAATATAGAGCTATTGCCTTTGCCACTGCTGAGCTTATTTGGCTTCAACAACTTCTTAAGGAAATGACAGCTCCTTCCTGCGGTCCTCCCATTCTCCTCTGTGATAATCTCAGTGCTACCTACCTCACGGCCAACCCTGTCTTTCATCAGCGGTCCAAGCACATCAAGATTGACTTTCACTTTGTTCGAGAACAAGTTCAAGACGGCGAGCTCATTGTTCGACATGTCAAATCTGTTGATCAAATTGCGGACATCTTCACCAAAGCTGTTGGTACATCTCGGTTTCAATCGCTGAGAACCAAGCTTCTTGTTCGCACCCGATCTTGAACTTGCGGGAGGGTATTAACTGACTGACTTGGTCATATTGAACAAGTCTCTGTATATCTCACGTGTGCTTATTCTGCTCCTTTAGAATAGGTCAGATTAGTTGTAGCTGATTCCCATAGAATAGGATTTCAGTTGTATCATAACTCTGCCTATAAAAGGCATCTGTACGCATTGAATATAATTAATCAAAACTTACCATAAATCTTCTCTCATTAATAGGCCTCATGCTCTTTATTTTTTGGAAACACTATTCAAATTCCACGCTCAATCTTCTCTGCTTGGAGAATTCAAAATGCCTACACAATCGTTCTCATCCCACGCTGTATCCTCTCGAAATTATCGCATTTTCCGCCGTCGAAAAACTGCAGCACCGTAATGACGCTACCGACTGAACTCCGGCAAACTTCCCGGAGGATGTACAAATCGTACAGAAAACTTCAACTCTCCGAGCAAGGGGTTAATGAACAAATAATGATTTATCTTATGTATTTTCCTGAAAGAAAATTTTGATCTAATTTTGTGTGTTTTGATAATGCAATTGTTGATATTCGCTGATTACGATTACTGCTGGTGGATAATTGATGGATTAATGTTAGGTCTGATGAGTTTATACTGATTAATGTCTTAATTCTTGCTGATGAGAGTAAAAGTTGTTTTTGTTGGTACTAGTAAGATGTTAATATTGTGGTTGACATTTATATATGCTGGTTCTATATCTAATTAGTCACTATCTGGTACTAAATTGCCTGGAAAACTGTTACTTTTATGATTCAGATCATCAACAACACGTTACGCGGCGCAGAGGTCTTATATTTATTATTCAGTGGAATATAATACCTTTATGGGATATTCATTGGATTAATATCAGATGTGTAGATGTATATGTGTCAAAATGTATGATTTTATCCATTATTTCATTGAAAGTGTTTGGAAACTGCGTGAGTAGATAAGCTGTTATGACTGTGTCCTTGAAATACTGTAACTAATCAAACTATTTTGTTGCATTGCCTACACTTTCCGACAATACAATGCATATTGCTGTTAAGGTCAATTCAGGTTGCGTGGTTGAGTATCAGATGAATAGATGTATATGTGTCAAAAACTGTAATTTTATTCATTGTTTCATTAATGATGTTAGGAAAGAGCATGATTAGATCAAATGTTTTGACTTTGTTGGAACTTATATGACTGCATCCTCAAATTGTATTTAACAATGAAGCTAATACAATGGATCATGTTAGACTTTCACAGCATACAATGTATGCGGTGACTGAATGCCGCGTAATTGATAGCTTAACCTACAAATTAAATTAACATCATGAGAACTCTAAATATTAAAATTCTGCGAAATGACAATCGAGTTTCACTCATTCCTATATAAACTACTTGCCGCAAGGTTCTATTTAATATCTATCTTCCTATGTACTTCTTCAACATCTGAGCTCGCAGCTATCTTCATTTAAGGTACTAGTTTATCAGTCTTTTCAGTTCATGATTAACTGCTTTTCAGATTAGCTGTCTGTTGAGTTTTACTGATTTTTGTTTCTTCCTTTGGTTGTTAAATTGCAAGATATCTTCAAGAACCTTGAACACATAATACCAGGCTGTCAGCCATGTTTGAAGATCAATCAGCAACTTCTTTGGTTGTGAACGTGGAACCTTCTCATTTCACTACCTTGGATCATCTCACTGCGTTGGATCCGTCACTAAAAACAAGACTAGTGAATGTGGCCTTTGAGAGAGATGTGATGTTGTTGGATGATCTTGGAGGGGTGGAAGGTGTAATCAGGTATTTGGCTACTGACGCTAAAAATGGTGTCCCTGGGGATGATGAAGATATCAACGCCCGGACAAAATTCTTCGGGACTAATTTCAGTGTTTATTCCAAAGCAGACCTGGTAAGGGCTTCTTACCTCTGTACACAGGAAGCCATAAAAGATCCACTGATCATTATACTTCTTGTTTTCACCCTGGTTGCACTCTGTTTTGGGATAATGACAAAGATGGTCTCGATGCCTTCTCTTGTGAGAAGTTTTACATTATATAGGCAATAATGCCTAGGATTTACAATGAATCTATATGCTAATTAGCGGGAGTAATTCACTCTAATGAACCTAGACATATTTACATTTTAATACACTAATAAATGTAAATTAGTATTGCTGGATTCAAGGTTCAGAATAG
>JAULKL010068879.1:0-14042 GCA_032355745.1 Rubia rechingeri
TAGATGATGAATTTTTGGCTCTTAGAGAGCAGCATACTTGGGATCTTGTTCCACGCCCTCAGACGTCAATGTTGTTGTCTCCAAATGGGTTAGCGACTGAAGTTTCAACTAGATGGTACAGTTGATCGCCATCAGGCACGTTTTATCACACAGGGGTTCTCGCATATTCCGGGTTTTGACTTTGACCATACTTTCAGCCCTGTGTTCAAAGCCTCTACAATTCAGACAGTTCTAGCCATTGCGACGATGCATTCTTGGCCACTTCATCAGCTGGACGTCAAGAATGCTTTTCCTAACGGTGTTCTTGATGCCCAGTTTATATGGCAAAACATGTTGGCTACAAGGATCCGGTTCATCCTGAGTATGTTTGTTGCTTGCGAAAAGCCATTTATTGTCTTAAGCAAGTGCCTCGAGCTTGGTTTCTGCAATTCATCACTTATCTGACCCAGCTTGGATTTCAGTGTAGTTCTACCGATACATCCTTGTTTGTCCTTTCTAGGGATTCATCGTTGCTTTATCTGCTGGTGTATGTCGATGACATCATCCTCACCTGAAATGATTCAACGCTTCTTCAACATTTTATTGATCGGAGCCACCGAGAGTTTTCCATCAAGGACTTGGGTGCACTCCATTACTTCTTGGACAAACAAAATATGCTTGAGATATCCGTACAAGAGCTGGGATGACGGATGTTGTGCCAATCTCTACTCCGTTTTTTCCTGGCTCGCAGTTTCATAGTTCGACCAGTCCTCCGTTCCGAAATCCAACCTTATACCGTTCTCTGGTATAAGCGCTACAATATTTGACTATCACTCGCCATGATCCGTCTTTCTCAGTCAATACTGTGAGCCAATTTGTACAGGATCCTCGTGATGATCAATATGCTGCAGTCACTCGGATTCTGCGGTATGTTCGAGGTACGCTACATTTTGGGCTCTCTTTTCGTTCGGCCAGTACCCCCGAGGTTTTGGGATATTCTGACGCTGACTGGGCGCGTTGTCTTGAGACTCGTCGTTCCACTTACGGTTATGCTGTCTTCCTTGGTGGAAATCTTGTTTCGTGGAGTGCCAAGAAACAACCCACAGTCTCGCGTTCCAGCACGGAGTCCGAATATCGAGCCTTAGCCAATGCCGCTTCGGAAGTTGTTTGGTTGACTCATTTGCTTCGTGATCTTCATCTTCCGCTGTCTGGTTCACCGCTGTTATTATGTGATAACAACAATGCTATTTTCTTAGCCCAGAATCCAGTTGCTCACAAGCGGGCGAAGTATATCGACATTGACTACCACTTTTTTTGGGAGTTAGTAGCCTCAGGGAAGCTTCGCGTCCATGTTTCTACTTCTCTTAAGATCGCGGACATCTTCACCAATGTCCTTTCTCGTCCGCTGTTCGAGTTTTTCAGGATTAAGCTTTGCGTCGTTGAGTATCCGATGCTTCGCTTGAGGGGGGTGTTAGAATCAATCAGGTTTCTGATTTGATTTAGTCTTATCTTGATGACTAGACTAGAGTTCTAGTTGTATTAGTTTTCTTTATTGTACTCTATTTATTCTTGTCAGTAATACAACATTTGTTTACGGCAAATCATTCTATCATACCGCCCATGAGTGATGTTCTTGGTGGTTCTGATGGGAAAGCAGCCGATAATGCATGGCAAGAAGCCAAGAATATCGTACGCGCGTGAGGTAAACTCAGCGCATCAATCAGGCACCATGTTCTCCATCACTGTTTGAAGCTTGAAAAAAGATACCCTAACAATTGAAGCAAGTAAGCAACAACTGCAAGACAACAAACCTAATGGTGCATCCTTTTATCCACATGCAAACTGCATTCTATTATCCCTTGTATATCTATGGAGTATTGTGCTTGTGAGTTGTGATGTTTCACGCCTGATTGATGATGCTGCTATACAGCTAGAACATACTTCTTGTTCAAATCCATGGTGTGAATTTAATAGGGAGAGTAAAATGTTTAATGACTAAATAAAAATGATCACTTATTGTAAATGAAAGTGTGACATTCTTTAAATAAAAATTAGAGTAGCATTATAAATAAAAAGTGTGTTAAAATTAACCGGAAAGTGTATCAATAGAAGGAAAAAAACAAAATGTTTTTTAAAAAATAGAGTGATTACTCCCTCCGTCCCAGTTGAAATTGCACTGCAATCATTATCACGTTATTCAAAAAACATGTTTGACCGTTAATATATTTACCTACATATAATAACGGCAAATAAAAAGTTGATATTTAGAAACTATTGGTTACAACGAATTGAACAATATCATATACGATAATATTGTTATTCATATATCTATTCAAATATGCGGTCAAACGTTAATAGAGAATAGTGTCAAAAAACTAAGAGTGCAATTTCAGGTGGGACAGCGGGAGTATATTATGTTCCCGTAGGAGATGATGTGCAAATTGTATTTGGATGCCTCAGATTTCAGATGAGTAGAGATTTCTATGGATTGATACAATAGACAGACAATATGTGGAGAGAAAATTGGAATATGGGGGCCACAATAAGATTGAATTGAAAAAGTTTTTCTCTCTCTAAAATTTTCCCTCTTCAATAACGGTCAACTCACTGTATAACGGTTCACCGGAAAACTCAAGCCATGGTGGCTCCGCCATGGACAACCACTAAGGTTTCCTTCACTGAAACCCTCATGTCACCAAAACCCACCTCCGACCCCATTGACCTTCATCCGCACTACAACTATAAAGGCGAGGTGGCGGTGCTCTATCCCGAGGAGGAAATCGATCTCCTCGCCCTTCCGTATTCAAAAGCCCTAATCAGGAAATTTGGCAGAGGCCGTCCAACAATGGACTACATCAGAAAACAATTTCGCACTATTGGGTTCAAGGGAGAGGCGTACATCGCGGCAATGGATAGCCGGCACGTTCGTATTACGTTCGACCTCGAGGAAGACTACCATCGGTGCTGGTTAAAGAGAACATGGTCGCTGGGAGGAAGCATTATGAGAGTACTGAAGTGGACAAAGCATTTCGACTATGACGAGGAATCCTCCTTAGCTCCGGTCTGGTTAACCGTCGAGTTTCCCCCGGTACATTTCTTCCATCCCTCTGTACTTAATCATATAGGAAAGGCTTTAGGGGAACTTTTATTCTCAGATGCTCCAACGCAGAATCTAACTAGGCCTTCTACTATAAGATTATGTGTTGAAATGGACGTTTGTAAACCGATGCCTTCAAAAATTCGATTAGGTTCAATAGGCAGCAACAAATCTTACAACATAGTCTATGAGGACTTCCCTGCCTATTGTAGAACCTGTCATAAGCTAGGACATATGGAGGATAAATGCAAAACTGCTATGCTGGATTCTAGGGATATTAGGGGTCCAAAACAACCATACATTACCAGGAAAGATCAGGCTAATAAATATAATGTCAGAATAGATCACAAAGATAACAAGGAAGACCAGAAATGGATGCCGGTTAATAATAAGGATGTTATCCCCTCTGCTGATAGTGATCCACTGCATGTACAGCTTGGAAATAACCACAAAAATTCAGGTGTTTTACCCCCTACTAGTGAGCTTCCACCTTCTGGTGATACCAATCCAGTTAACACCACGAAAATAACATCAGCTTCCCTGTCCCCATCTTCTAATGTTGGAATTCCCCTGACACCAATAGCAATTTCTTCAGATAGTAACCCGGGCCACTTGGACATCCTTAATAAAGAGCAATCACCAATTCTGGATAAAAATGATGGATCCATGCCACAATCTCCCTCCTCTCCCACCTTCGTTTCTAACAGGTTTCAAGTACTGCAACAAGAGGACACTGAGATGCCATATGAAGGAGGAACTACAGATCTTCATCTCCTGACCCAGCACCACCTTCAGAACATTGAAGATAGTTCGGCTCTGCAGGAGGATTCTCTGGAGAATAAGGAGGACCTCAAGGGCTTCAAAACAGCCCCCTCATCCCCTCAAAAGAAGACAACATCAGCCTTCTTTATGGACGACACACTCTGCTCAATACTCAAAGACACCCCGAATGCTCTAACCCTTAATCTATCCCATCTAAACTGGAATGATTCGGGTTCATCTAGTAATAACCTAAATCCTATTTTGCAGGTCTCCTCACAGAGGAACCAAACTGGTTCTTCTCATTCTCAAGATCTTCAACTGAAGGATGCAGTAAGGTTAGGTCAGGAGGTGGGACTGGTCACAACATCGGATCAGGATGATGAAGAAGATAAGAGCACTACAGCAACCATCCCAAAACGAAGTCACAGGTTAGCCAGTAAAAATAAAAATGTTAATTATGGTAAGTAATTCATTAAACTTTATGTTTTGGAATGTGAGAGGTCTAGGTACCTCGGAGATTAGATTAAAAAGACTGTCTGCTAAATACAAACTTGATTTCTTGGCTATTATAGATTCTAAGGCTCATCTAAATGCTAGACATGGTTATCAAAGACGATTCTGTTTCAGGCACAACCTTAATACCTTACACCAGAAAATCTGGATCTTTTATTCCCATAGAATCACGGTTAATTTAAGTGCTGAGCATCAGGATTTCATAAGCATAATTGTCACTGATAAGATTCAGGGTCATTGTTTCAATGTTCTAGTCATCTATTCTCCTCAAACCACTGTGGATAGGCTTAAAATGTATGATCACATAAGGACCTTAAACCTTGATGGGAATACTATCCTAGGGGGGATTTTAATGCCATAAGGGACCTTTCGGAGTATTCGGGCTCTAGTATCCCAGATATGTCCACCATTAGAGACTTCAATAACTTCATTAATGACATGAAACTAAATGAAGTCACCACCATTGGCAACCCTTTTACTTGGAGTAATCATAGGGCTTTCAAACCAACATCTAAGAGGCTTGACCGGGTGCTGGTAAATCAGACCTTCCAAGATAGTTTTAACCACTCATCTGTTCAGGTCCTTAATAGGAATACCTCAGACCATGCTCCCCTTTTCCTTCAGATAAAAAACAATTGTACCACCTACCCTAGACCTTTCAGATTCCAGGATATGTGGTTCAATAGACAGGATTTCATCAACCTAATAGAGGCCAGCTGGGTACAACCATTACAGGCCTATGGCCAGTTAAGAATTGCTTTAAAACTTAGGAGACTAAAGGAAGAAATAAAATCTTGGAATCAAAGTGTTTTTGGTAACATTAAAGACAACATTTCCATCTCAGAGGCACAGGTTGAATTACTGGAGGTTAATTATGATAGAACTCACTCCTTAACAGATAAACTGGATTTGAACAAAGCTAGGGCAAATCTTATAAGGTCTTTGGTGGAGGAAAATATTTTTCTAAAACAGAGATCGAGAGAAAAATGGCTAAAGGATGGTGATCAGAACTCAGAATACTTCCATAAGGCTATTAATGAAAACAAATCAAGGCTGGCCATCTTAAAAATTAAAGATTCTAATAATCTCTGGGTCCAAGGTCAAAAGGAAATTGGAGAATCAGCCGTTGCTTTCTTTTCTGAGTTGCTCAGTGATGAGAACACAGATATGGCAGCAACAAACCTCTCTTTTCTTCTCCATGAAATCAACCCTGTGGTTACTGATTCTCAGAACCAAACCCTGCTTCAAGGTGTTTCCTTAGATGAGGTCAAACAAGCTGTTTTCAGCTTAGATCCATCTGCTGCACCCGGCCCTGATGGTTTTACAGGCCTTTTTTACAGAAGGTCTTGGCATATCATACAGGATGATATACTACAGGCAGTTAGGGAATTCCAGTTAGGAGTCCCCATTCCTAGAGCCATAGGGAGTTCCTTCATTACTTTGATACCTAAGACAAAAACACCAGCCTCCTTTTCCGACTATAGGCCCATTAGCCTATCAAACTTCATTAATAAAATATTTGCTAAGGTTTTGGCAGAACGTTTAAAGCCAATCATGGGACTTATAATATCAGAAGAACAGTCTGCGTTCATTTCGGGCCGGGACATTACCGATAACATCTTGCTTATGAAAGAGGCAGTGAGACTACTGGATAGGAGAAGTGAGTCACTCAACCTAATACTTAAGTTAGATATGATGAAAGCATTCGATAGGGTTTCTTGGGCTGCTTTAAACTCTCTAATGTTAAAACTGGGATTCCATGGGAGTTTTGTCAGACTTATCATGAATAACCTTAATGCAGCGTGGTTCTCTGTCCTAATCAATGGAATTCCACAAGGCTTTTTCAAGCCAACTAGAGGTTTAAAACAGGGCGATCCTCTCTCCCCTTTCCTTTTTAACATACTTACTGAACTCCTAACCCTTAATCTGAGAAAACAGTTCCAAATGGGTAACTTAGCACATTTCAAAACACCAGTCAACACCAATCTTTTAACACAGCTCTCTTTCGCGGATGATACAGTAGTCTTTATTTCTGGAACTTCGAAAACCTTGAGAAATCTAATGAAATTCTTGGATATCTATCAAAGAGCCACTGGTCAAAAGGTGAACTTCAGGAAGAGTTCTTTTCATTCAGGAAAGTTGAGTAATAGGAAGAAAGATGAGATCATTAGGATCACAGGAATGAACCATGGATCCCTACCTCTGTCTTACCTAGGTGTAGAAATTTATAGGGGAAGAAAGCTCAACAGATACTTCACAGGATTGATAGATAAGATAGCAAACAAGCTTGAAAAGTGGAAAAATCAATGGCTTTCACAGGGGGGGAAACTTATTCTAATTAAACATGTTCTCAGCTCTATCCCTCAGCATTTCTGGTCTGTCACAGCTCCAACATCACACACATTGGACAAAATTGAGTCAATGCTTAGTAATTTCTTCTGGGGAGAAAGGGAAGAGGGGTTCAAGAGACACTGGATTTCATGGGAACGAATCTGTTACCCCACTCAGGAAAATGGTATAGGACTTAGGGATATAAGAACTTCTATTCAGTCTTTTTCCACTAAAATTTGGTGGAAAATGCAGCAAGGCATCTCTCCCTGGTCAAAGTTCATGTGGACACTGCCATTAACTTACAGATCCTCAGATTCATGGGATAGGTATAGGGCTGTCAACTCTATTGCTGCTCTCAACTCCCAGGTCATTCTTGGTGACGGCCAAGCAAATTTTTGGACGGCCGATTGGATCGGAGAGGGCTCTATCCTAAACTTATGGCCAACTGAGGTTCAGATCCCCTTTCCTTATCTACTGATCAAGGAGTTCCAGGTGAGTAAGAATGTATTTCTTCCTTTTTTATCGGAGCATTTGCCAGCTAATGTTATTGCGAAACTCGAAATCAGTTTTGACCTGTGTTCAGAGAAGGACTTCATGGTTTGGAAACCAGATCTCTCAGGTAAGTTTACAATAAGGTCAGCTTACCACATTCTGAGGAAAAACAAACCACAAATCCCAATGTTATCTAAGGTATGGAATTCAATAATTCCAAACAAAGTCTCAATCTTTGTTTGGAAACTATTGAATAATGCCTTGCCTTTCGATAATATTCTGATCAGAATGGGTTATAATCTAGCCTCTAAATGTCCAAAATGTCAATCATGTGACTCAGTGGACCATTTCTTTAACAAATGCTGTGTTTCTACTGCTGTTTGGTCACACTTCCATGCCTTAATGAACATTCACAATAGACCTTTTGAATCTGTTTACAATAGACTTCAGTTTTACTTCTCTTTCAAGGGGTTCTCGAAATTAAAACTTTCCCTTTTTTCCAACTTACCATTGATTATTCTGTGGGAGTTATGGACCGCAAGGAATAAGTTAATCTATGACAATATAGACTTTCATGCTGCCATGATTTGGAAACGTGTATGCGCTTTATCTTTACCTCTATACTGTATTCATAATGACCTAATTTTCAAACCAAAAGACCTGGAATTCAGTATTGCGGGAGTGATCCCTCCTCTGACTAACACAACACGTATTGAGATAGAGGCTATTAGATGGTATCCCCCTACAGCAGGTATCAAAATAAACTGTGATGCTTCTTTCCATAAACCTTACTCGGGAATAGGGTGTGTGATTAGGTCATCAGCTACTCACTTGATCCATTCCATCTCTCAGTATGTTGATGACTCTTTCTCATCAGTTCTCCATGCTGAACTATATGCGGTTTATGTAGGTATGCGATGGGCGGCTGGAAGGTACACTACCATCACAATCGAATCTGACTCCAAGCTTGCGGTTGACATCCTCAGGGCTGCTGCAAAACCACCATGGAGGTTGATCACCTTACTCCGGAAGATTAATGCCATCAACCAACAGGCCTCATTCCAATTCCAACACACGTACAGAGAGGCCAATCGAGCAGCGGATTTTTTAGCGAAATTGGCAACTCAAAAAAAGTGCAGCAGCTCTCCGGATGTCTCATCTCAGCATCCACACTATCAGTTCATTTTGAGACAAGACAAGCTCTTCCCCCAGTTTAGGAAGTCCCGGACCAGAATCCCAAAGTAATCTAGTATAGGAGATTAGGGAGTTGTGGATTGTCTGGCCATTCAGAGTTCCACACAGGGGTGGAGGACTCTGCAATGGGAACACAGTCCAATAATCTCCATAATCGTTCCTATATTTGATATCTTTTGCTTCACTGTACGGTCAACCGCAATGACCTTTTGTATTGACTTTTGGCTTCTTAAAGGTTAGGGGAATCCTTTAAAATAACCCCTTCTCATCGATGATGAGAATTCAAATAAAAAAAAACAGTGATGTCGTTTTGTGTACAACAAACGAAAAAGAAATTGATGACGTAATTGAAGCCAAATTGATGAATTAATTTAATGATAGGATAAGGGATGAGTTTGCAGATAAAGGACATATCCTCCGTAAGATCGTCGAATAAAACTAATTTCTAATGGCAATCAACGTGGCTTTCATGCAATGGTAAATACTCAAATGAAATTTTAACTCTTCAAAAGACATCCTTTAATTACATGTGGGGAAAAGGGTCGGATAAATTTCACCATTCAAGATTTTTTATCTATAAGCCACGACTAGGATTAAAATGTTGAAAACCAGAGAAAGGTTTAAGCAAATAAACGTCAATTGTTTTGATCTTAATGGTTTCAAAACAATTTTAAGGCTTGATTCATTTAACTATACGTGCTCGAAACGTGCATGCGTAGTTATTTTTCGTTTGCAATTAATTTATTATTTAATAATTTACAAGAAGGTGCATTAGAATTTAAAAGTGCAATCTGCATTAGAGTTTGTTATTAAGTACATAGACATCATACATTATATAGAGGTATA
This sequence comes from Rubia rechingeri, assembly GCA_032355745.1. Taxonomy (NCBI): domain Eukaryota; kingdom Viridiplantae; phylum Streptophyta; class Magnoliopsida; order Gentianales; family Rubiaceae; genus Rubia; species Rubia rechingeri. The sequence continues at coordinate 9,215 of JAULKL010068879.1, forward strand.
AAAACATATACATAAAAAGAAAAATGAATCTAAATCTAATTACAATTACAATTACAAGAAATATTCAAATAATATTTCTATTACTTAATACAAGGTACATCTATGTCATCGTGCATGCAATGTGCTTGTTTGTGCCTTTTTCTAATCTCAAATATTTTCTCATATTTTGATAATGGTTTGACTTATCTTTTTTTTTTCTCATCCTTTTTAATTAGTGGGGTAGAAGATTGATCATTAATTGTGCTTTATTGTAGAGAGTCCCGCCAATTATTGGGGATTTGAAGATTGAAGAACATTGATGAAGTAATTCAATTAATGACTCCTTTTTTTCAAACATTTATAGTTATTTATCATATAAAACTCACTATTTTCTATTTTTTTAAAATTCATTAATCTCTAATAATTTTTCTAGTTTTCATCAGATTCCAGTTCTACCTTTTATCATTGCATATTTTGCATCAATGATAAAAAGATTCTAAACAATTTATTTAAAAGGAGAAGGAAGTTGAACGGCGTGTACCATGCACATTAACACATGTTATCACGCAAACATGCTCCTTTATTTTAGTTTTGTCTCACAAATTTTATTTTCAAAAAAAAAACTTTTTTTAGATTAATCTCTATCACTGCTTGAATTATCTCACCATTCATTATATTTAGATTGTTCTTTCTCCTTTTTAATAAAAACTCTTTTTGAAATATTATTTTCTAAAGAGGGGAAGATCATAGAAGCTAATCATGCTCGTAGCATGCACGGTGTTTGTCCATGCCGACTAGTGTCTCATACTAATTATCTTTAATCCGAATTTAGAGAAATATTGCAACTTAATTAATCAAACGAATAATATTATTTGTTCTTTGATTTAGAAAAATGTTGAACATGCCACAGTCATTCTCTATCATATATTGTTGGAAAAGTTAGACTTTGGATTCCCAAAACCGGAAAATTTTCATTCCATAACTTCGATATTTCTTCACAGTTTCATTAAGAAAAATGGATATTAGAAACCATGAATAAAAAAAGAAACTAATGACCCAAAATTGAACGTAAGATGGAATTCAACACGTGCAAAAAATATATTCAAAAATCAAACTTGAAGATGGAGGGCCTCTTTGTTATATTAATCACCCTCTTTCTCTTGTTCGGCGTCATTGGATTGTAAACTCAATGCTGCCATTTTCCTTCCTCGGGTAAGTATAGAGGGAGGTATTTTATGTAACGGTGTGGAGTAGAGGACACGGGTTTAGTACTTTTGAACCAATTTCAAAAGATTAAAAACCTGCATTTTTTTATTTCACCTTCAGACTTTACTTCGGCCCATGAGATTGTGCACTCACAAATTTAGCTTGCATGTTGCCCGCACGTACATGTAATGTGCGTAATTGTTACTTCCTTCGTCCCACCGATTTCTGCACAGAATCTTTTCACGGTCTCCAATAAACATGTTTGACTGTAAATATGTGTAGCTACGAACAATAACGTCATACAAAAAATTGATATTTAGAAACTACATGTTACGACGAATCTAACCATATCTCATACGATAAAATTATTGTTCATGTGTTCATTCAAATATGTGGTCAAAGTTTGACATCTTTGACTAAAAAAAGATTTTGTGCAGAATTGGGGGGACGGAGGGAGTAGGTTTTTATTCAATTTACTATATTTAAATTAATGTAATTATAGAGTTAGTGGTAAATAGATCTTAATAACGATCCATGAAAAAGGTGTCACGTTTAATATATATCTTAATCAATGTCACTATGTTGTATGCGTTATTTCATTTGTGCAATTAGGGCTCCGACAATGGACACAGTAGAAATCACGAGGGCTATACAACTGAAAACACAGTGGACAGTACATACCACAGTTGAGGGATGTTCCGTTCAATAAACTTGTGCAACCGGAACCTTGGATTTTCGATGGCACGGTTCATGCATGGACTCCCACTGGACATTTTGGACGTAGAAATGAGAAAGAAACTGAAATACAGGGGTGTTACTGAGAAATGAAACGATAAATATTTAAATTTAAAAACTAGATTTTATACATAGCGCTAATTAAGATTAATGTTATTTGAACCAATGAAACATAAATCTAAGTTTTTCATTTTTCACAGTCCAATTTTGATGAACATAATACGAATATAGGGAGATAGTTTATGTAACGGTGTTGAGTAAAGAACAAGTGTTGTTACTTTTGAACTAATTTCTAAAGATAAAAAAATCTACATTTTTTCCCTTTAACTTCGGACTTTACTTCGGACCATGAGATTGTGCGCTCGTACGTTTAGCTTGTTTGATGCCACACGTGCATGTAATATGCATAATTGTTAAGTTTTTATTCATTTGCTGTATTTTAATTTATGTACTTATAGAGTTAGTGGTTAATACTCCCTCTGTCCCATAATTATTGGTCTATTTATTTTTTCAAAGTCAAAGTTTGTAAACTTTGACCGTAAATATCAATTTATATATCTATAATAAAAATATCGTATGAGATTTTGTTAAATTCATCTTAACGTCTATTTTCTAAATATCATTTTTATGTGAAATTGTTGTATGTAGATAGAGATTTCGATGGTCAAACATGATCATTGAAGATATTGAAAAAGTAAATAGGCCAATAATCTTGGGACGGAGGGAGTAGATCTTAATAGCGATCCATGAAAATGGTGTCCCATTTAATATATATCTTAATCGATGTCACTTTGTTGTATCCGTTAATTCATTTATGCAATTAGGGATCCGACAATGGACATAGTGGAAATCACGAGAGCTATAGAACTAAATACATAGTGGACAGTATATACCGTGGGAGGAATGCAGCACAGTTGAGGGACGTTTCGTTCAATAAGGTTGTGTAGCCGCAACCTTGGATTTTAATGGCACAGTTCATGCATGGACTCCCATTGAAAATTTTGGGTGTAGAAATGAGAAGCGATAAATATTTAAGAAAAAAAGTGGTTCATCATTAACACTGATTATGATTAATGTAATTTGAACCAATGAAATATAAATCTAAAATTTTCAGTTGTCGAAATCCAATTTGATGAAACATAATACGGATAGAGAGAGGGATTTTATGTAACGGTGTCGAGTAAAAGACAAGTGTTTGGTACTTTTGAACTAGTTTCTAAAGATCAAAAACCTACTTTTTTTTCTTTTACCTTCAGACTTATCTTCGCCTAGGGAGATTGTGCACTCGCACGTTTAGCTTTCTTGTTTCCCGCACTTGCATGTAATGTGCATATTAGTTTTTTATTCAATTTATTGTATTTTAATTAATGTATTTATAGGGTTGATGGTAAATATGTCTTAATAACAATCCATGGAAACATGTCTCGTTTAATATATATCTTAATCGATGTCGTGTTGTTGTATCAGTTAATTCATTTGTGCAATTAGGGCTCCAACAATGGAAATCATGAGATCTATACAACTGAAAACAAAGTACACAATACTTACCGCAAGAGCAATGCAGCACAATTGAGGGACGTTTCATTCAATAAGCTTGTTTAGCCGAAACCTTGGATTTTCGATGGCACGGATCATGAAAGGTCTTCCACTGAACATTTTAGACTTAGAAATGAGAAAGAAACTGAAATAATGGGGTGTTAAAACTGAGAAATGAAGCGCTAAATATTTAATTAAAAATTGGAGTTTATATATAAAGCTGATTAAAATTTCCAATTAATGAAACATTAATCTAAGTTTCTCAAGTGTCAGAATCCAATTTTGATGAAATGTAATACGGATAGAGGGAGGGAGTTTATGTAACGGTGTCCAGTAAAGGACAAGTGTTTGGTACTTTTGAACTAGTTTCTAAAGATCAAACTTACCTTTTTTTCCTTTTACCTTCGGACATAACTTCAGCCCACGAGATTGTGCACTCGCACGTTTAGCTTGCTTGTTGCGCACACGTGCATGTAATGTGCATATTAGGCATTTATTCAATTTACTGTATATTAATTAATGTAGTTGTAGAGTTGATGGTAAATAGGTCTTAATAACGATCCATGAAAACGGTGTCCCATTTTATATATATCTTAATCGATGTCACTTTGTTGTATCTGTTAATTCATTTGTTCGATTAGGGCTGCAACAATGGACATAGTGGAAATCATGAGAGCTATGCAACTGAAAACTTAGTGGACAGTACTTACTGCAAGAGCAATACAGCACAACTGAGGTACGTTTCGTTCAATAAGCTAATGCAGCCGGAACCTTGTATTTTAGATGGCACAGTTCTTCCAAGGACCCCACTGGACATTTTAGACATTGAAATGTGAAATAAACTGGAATAGTAGGGTGTTAAATATGAGAAATGAAGGGATAAATATTTAAGTAAAAACTGGAGTTTATATATAGCACTGATTAAGATTAATGTAATTTGAACCAGCGAAACATAAATCTAAGTCTTTCATAATCCAATTTTGATGAATTTAATATTTGAGGCATTAAATCTTATTCTTAATTGCCATAATCTAGTTTAAAGAATTAAGTTTTATACAAAGACACGTATTTTTTCTGGCAAACAATCTGATTAGCAAGTTGCTTCTCCTCATGCTGGTCTTTTCAACCCAATCACTACTCCAAAAAACATGATTGACGCGTGAATTTTTATATCCAATTTATTGTATTTTAAGTTATGGCAAATTTTTGGGAAAATCGTTTTTTCATAACCCTATGAAAAGACGACGTTTAATTAGAATAATAAAAGGTAAAAGGTTTTAGTTGCAATATTAAAAAATTATTATGCAACGTGTAGTATTTATAAAGTTTATAACCCGATACATGCAACCTAAAAATTTAATCTTCATTTCTT
>JAULKL010069937.1:0-13984 GCA_032355745.1 Rubia rechingeri
TTCCATGTACCTCGGTTCACAATGTAAGGTGGGCCTAGGTTGACCTATCTCAAATTCGGGTCAGGCCTCAAATTTTGGTCAATTTACATTAGGTAGTGGAAACGTGCGACATCGCAAGAACTTTAGGGGTTATTTTGACCCGCGCAAGCCAAACTCGGTCTAGCAAACGTGCGACATCGATGGAAGAAATTTTGGCTGAAATTTTCTGGTGAGCTTTAACCCTAGCCGTCGGAGAATTTTTGTTACTTCGCCGGAGAGATTATCCCAGGGCTGCTTTATGGATGTTTCGATTCCCGGAGAGCTTCATATGTTGTCGGGGAAGCAATTGAAACGCCAAGGAGAGACAGAAGCCGCGGGCTTCATGATTTGTTTTCTTCTCGTCTTTCCGGTGACTTTCAACATATCTCACCGGTGGCAGCTTCTTGGCTCACTCTATTGACCGTTTAGCATCAAAACCAGACCAACTATGGTGACAAACGCATTGCCAAGTAAGGATTCTTCTGTTTTCTGGGTTTTGGGATTTCCATATGGATTTTCTGGCGGATTTCCAAAGCTTTGGACATTTCAATGGTGGCACGGTGGTGTTTCCCTGACTCTGAACATCGGCGACGGGTACAATATTGGCGAGATTATTCGGGTTGCGCAGCTGGATCTCCTAACCCGAAAGAGAGAAACGGAACTTGAGTTGGCTAGGGTTTCTGATCCGGGCAACGGCGGCCGGGTCATATGACCCTTGACAGGAAATCAGGTCTGCACGTGTTTAAGGTTTCAGACCCGCGAATAAGAAACCGGGTCTGCTACTGGCTATTTTGACCCGCGAAAACTAAATTGGATCTGGCCAACCCTAAGGTTTCGGCTAATGGGCTGATTGGCCTATCCTTTTGGGCTGAAAATAAATAAAAATGCAGGTCATTCTTATAACCCGGCTTCAGACAGGTTGAGCTGCGTTTTTCCTCAAATGGGCTGAAATTGAGTATTTGTTGGGCTGAAATGGTATTAATTTTGTGAAATTAATTGGTTCAAGAAAGTTGGACCGAGAATGGACTGAAAAGGTTCTCCACAGGTCAATTGCAGGTCTTTTAGCCCGATCAACATTAGGGTGGTCCGCATTTTAGGCCGTATGCTTGGGTTGGTTAGGCCGAGGATTCTTCCTTGAATTTTTTCATTGGGTTGAATTGGATTCTCTGGGGCCTTTTGCTTTGGGGTGGACTCGCTTTATTTTCATAAAGGCCGGCATTAATTTTATTTTGGGAAATAGTGCACATATGGCCACTGAGGGTGGGAAAGTAGCTCGTTCATTTAGTCTTGCACGGCCATATTATGAGGTCATGGGTAGTTAGATTAGCGAAAGCTACATCTAATTACTCATGACTAGTTGTTACTTGGATTTGATGGACCTGCGCCATCTGCCTGCGCGACATTTTAAAGTGTTAAATGGCATGAGGCTATCCACTTGCCTAAAACAGAAAGGACGGTTACAAAACCGTCACGTGAGGCATACGCGGTATAAGTATGCCCGGTCTCTTCATCTCTAAGAGGTTTTATTTGTGAGATTATCTGAGAGCGTAACATTAGACTACGGTCAACATTGCTCTCAACCTCACAAATAAATCTCGGTTTCCACAAAGAGATCGTTATTGAAGGTCAATAACCCTTTATCTTTATCTTAGGGGTGTACATGGTAGAAGCTGCTAACTAATTCACTTCACATGAAGGTCGAATCCAAATTTGATTGCGAGGAGCTGGAGTCTTTAAGCGGTTTGAAACAGCTGGTTCACACCGGTTGGTTTTGGTTGAGGCCGAGGGCCATTCCTCGGTACGTCGAAAATGACAGCCGTAACTACTCTCCATCGCTGAAAACCGAGGGTAACAGACCTCAGTTAGTAAATAGCCGGTTCACTTACCGGTTGGTTAAAGGCTGAAAGTACCATTCGTTTAGCCTTGGACGCCAAGTCTTCATGCATCGGCTTGCATGATTTTTTTCGGACTTCCACATTTTCGATTTTGCATTGAAGGCCTCGTATGTAAGAAGTATTACCCGCATTGAATTTTTAAGGTGGTCTAGTGAGTTTGTTCTCATGATCATCCGGATTTAGTAGTACACCTTTATCCCCTGTCTCCACGAAGGGGCTAGTATTTTGGTCCCTTGGCATTAGCACTTTTTCACCAAGGGATATGCTTTACTTTTCTTTTGTATTAATGAGTGTGCACCAATGTGCGCACTTCGTTGACACTCACAGTTTGTTTTTATTTACCTACATCTTCATAGAAAAAAAACTAGTATGAGCGACACCAGATCGACATCGGTAGCCTGTCGGCAAGCCCAATAAGTATAGTGGGAAAAAATTTGAGCGCCCAAATGAAGACAAATTTCCCACCAACCACATCTCACATAATTTTCAATCAGAAAATCTCTCCACTTCTCATCCCTACAATTCTCCAACCAAAACACATTCCAAAAATTCTATCCATTCACACCATTAGAACAATTAAAGTGTACAATCAAATTGCTCCTTTCAAACTTCCACATGCAAGTACTAGATGATAGACCATTTCTAGGTACAAATTGAGGTTGGTTACATCCATTATAAGTTCAAATTTCAATTTTATTGGTGAAATTGTTATTGTTTTTTAATGAAAAAAATATTGAATATTTTCATGAAGTATGGTGATTGTGTTACATGTAGATGAGACGTCAAATGCATGTTTTCTTAAGGCATTTAACATCTCTTTTCACATGCTTTTGTGGGTAGATTACTAGGTTTGGATAGGTCTTGCATTATAGGGGGGTTTAGACTATCATTGTTAGTTTTCTTGGTTATATCCTCTATTTTGTAAACCTAATGTCAGTCTAATGGATTTTGTCCTTATGATTATCTAGATATTCTTTTGTGAGATCATTTTTATATTTCTCGTAAGCACTTCGGATGTAGAGGAACCAAGGCCAGTTGCAAAATTAGTAGGAGATTGAAGGACACAAGTTTAAATGTGCACTACTGGAGAACAGGGTCTATGCACCAATATCTTGCCCCTGGAGGGAAAATACCCGTGCTGAAAATATGTTACGAACCATTTTTTTAAATCATGGAAATCGGTGCTAGTGGCCAATCTCAGCACTGGATTATGCAAACTGGTGCTAAAACTGGTGTCTAAAATGAATTATAGCACCGGTACGTGATGGAAAAAGTGTGAAATACTGGTGCTTGAAATGTATCTATGTGAGTAATACTCTTTTTAACGCGTAAAATAATGGAGGGAAATAGTTAGCACCGGTATAGATTGAAAAAACCAATGCCTATCAAAGAATTATTAGCACTGGTAAACGTTGTTGTGGTGCCAATTGGTTGGGTCCCACCCAAAAAGAAATGGTATTGTTTTGGAATTCCGTCACCGGTAGGGTAAATGGTAACGTACCAGTGCTGTAATGGCAATTACCCAAAAAATATTGGTGGGAAATTTTCTAGCGCCTGTTTTTTTTGCGGGTAAATGCTCACCTACCGCTATTCATTGGCAGGTAAAATGTGGGATTTTTGGGAGAGAAGGTCATTAATGGAGTTTTTTGGAGGGTTTTGACATTGAATGCTCACATGAATACCCACAAAGGTTAGTTTTTAAATTCTTTGGCATGTTATTAATGATGGAATATATCACAAACGGTTTGTGTGCATAAATTATGTGTGTTTGTTCATGTTCACGATCCTTGCATTAATGGAAGAAATGTGGTTGTTTGGTAGATTTCTTGATGTCACTAATACCTTGTTTAACAATGTGAAATTGTTGCATAATTTTTTAATGTTGTTATGTGAGTTGTACGTATGGTTTTCCCGAATTGATTTTGAATGTCTAGAATATTGCGTAGCTATGGTGACTATGTGGAACTTAAACTGTGGTACATTGGCTAATTTGTAGCGATGGAACGTGCAACTGAGAGGCGTAAGCATGTGTATTGCGACGTTAGTAGGTTGAGCAAAAAATATGTTGAATTTATGGAGGAGTTTGTAGAGCACACATATGGTCGTGAGAAGCGAGTGTTATATCCTTGTCGTGATTACAAGAATCGTAACAGTGGAGGTGATAGAGACATCATGAAACTTCACTTGGTTAGGAGAGGGTTTGAAAAAGATAATTTGGTTTGAACGTTTCATGGTGAGAAGGCACCGCCGGAGGTAGTTGTCGGTAGTGGAGGAGAGTGTTTTGGAGAGTTAAATTTAGATGAACTGTGTGAGGAGGTTGTTAATGAATTCAAGGGGAGACCTAAGGTTTTGTCTAATTTCTTAGGTGAGAAGGACATGTCGTTGTATTCCGGTTTCCATAAGAAGGATACGGTGATGTCATGTTTGATGGAATTGTTTAATATGAAAGTGTTGGTAAATGAAGCGACACTAGCATGAACAAGTTGCTAAAGTTCTTGAATGAAAAGCTTTTGTCCGGTAACGGGATACCTGAAAACCTCTACAAAGCTAAGAGAATTGGTGCATGAATCGGACCTATGGAGTTTGAAAATATTTTCAAACATTGCTCTCGTGTTGGTTTTAAAAATTATTTTATGCAGCCTCACACAACTGCTTAACCGGTTTCTAGCACCGATTTTCATTACTCAGCACCATTTTATAAACTGGTGTTGTATACTTAGAGTATATTTTCAAACTTTTCTCTTGGGTTAGATTTAAAAAATAATTTATGCAGCCTCACGCAGGTGCCTAACCATTTTTCAGCACCGATTTTTTTCTTAAAGCCCCAATTTTTTTACCGGTGCTGTGTACTTAGACTTTTTAAAACTATGTTGGAAGTTTGTAAAGTTTATTAACACCGGTTTATTGGAAAATATTCTGATGCTCACTTCATTGGTATAAATTTGGACCGAACACCTTCTTCCTTATAACCGTCGCAGTTTTGTATTAACTCCCATGAAAACTACTATTTCTCCACGTTCCATCTCCACGTTCTCCTCCATTAACCACCACAACCTTCTATCTTCACTCACACAGTTATATGAGAACCTAAGAAAACCCCATTTCGGTACCGGACGAACAGCCTTCTACAAAACTTCAACTCGATGTCGACGAAGGGACGTTGACTAGGTTTTCGGCCAAAATCTTCAGAGGTACATGAAGATTCCTTCAATTTTTGTAGGGTTCAAACCCTAACTTGTATCACATTGATTGAAATTGTATCACATTCTATGTGTTCGATGAAAAGTTTCAATGAAGATTTCTTAATGTTAAATTGTTTTTGGGTTGTTTTTTTTGTGATGTTTAGCAGTGATTTTGTTGACCATGTGATGTTTAAGTTTTTTGGAAACATATGTGTGATATAGCTTCACTCGTATGATGTTGAAGTGTGATGTTCAATGGTATGTACCAAAATGTGTGACATGTACACTACGTGTGTGATGTTTGAAGTTTTAATACGATGTACATCATATATGGTTGATGATGTGATGTTGTAGTGTGATGTTGATTGGTATGTTGCATGGTATATTTATGAGTATGTTGATTGGTAGGTTGTATTGCGATGTTGATTGATAAGTTGTATTTGCAATGTTGATTGGTATGTTGTATTCCAATGTTGTATTGCGACGTTGATTGTATTTTGAATCATACGTAGATGCCTCTTAAAGCAAAAAAGATGACCAGAAAAAGGAAGAGGTTTGGCCCTCCACCAAAACCAAAGACGGTGGAAAATGAAGAAATTACTTCCGAAGGAAAGAAAGAGAAGGTTCCACTGATGGTACCCCTCAAGATACAATTTGAGGAAGATGAAATGAATCAAACGGGTGCTCTCGAGGGGGAAGTTCCCGAAGAGAACGAGGGTGACAACGAGGACACCCCCCTTCCCGATTTGAGGAATGATGACATTTCAAAGGCAGAGGGGGCGTCAGGGGAAGGCGTTCGACAAATTTTAGATAGAAAATTGGTTTAGGGAACGGGGGACGACTACGTGCCAATCAGTGATGTTAGCCAAGGAAAGGGACCCTGCCCCTGTCGCCTTCGAGGAAACTGAAGGCGTGTTAGTTTGTGTAGAACTGGAGTGCCTGGATTGTATATTTCAATTACGCTTTCCATAGGCGGATCAGATTTGGTACATGGATACACTAGCCTAACGTGTCGAAGGATGTCAAGGAGAAAGCATGGAGCGACATAAAGGTGCTAACTGCTTTTATAATACTTAGTTCATCGATGCAAACTTGTTAATAATTAGAGTTCGTATTCATGAGTAATCATTATGAGTAATCTTCCATCGCATGTGAGTTTTAAGTTCAAAGCAGAACTGACAGAAGACCAATGGAAGAGGTTGAGGAAGAATGTGGTGGGTAAGGTTGGCGATACTCATCGTAATTGGAAGAGCAAGGTCACAACAAGTACATATGGTTTCTCCCCGATGGAAAAGTTCCTAAATACAAGCCGTGAGACAAGTACAGATGGATGGATGAGGAGGAGTGGAAGAAATTTGAGGAGCACAGAAGAACATATGCTTGTAAGTACAATTCTCACATCATATACAAAATAATATATCAGTATTTACCAACGAATACATTACGTTGATAACTAATTACTTTTTAAATTTTCAGAAAAAAGAAGGAAGGAAGGCAAGTGAGCAATCAAAGCAAAACAAGTATGTCCACCACACCGGATCAAAGGGGAACAAGGCGACAAAAGAAAACCTTGTGGAGCAGCTGAAGGAGAAAGAGAGGAAGAGGCAAAGGGATACACGAAATAAGAGATCAAGGAGGAGATCAAAACAAAGGATTTCAAACCCGACAGATCAGTGGTCTACTTGGAGTCCAACCAGGGAAAAAACAAGGATTACACAACCACCGAAGTGAAGGCCACAGCGGATGACATTGTAAGTATCCGCTTCAATAATTGTTCCATCTCAAGTAAAATTTATTTTTCAGTACTAACACGATAATTTGAATTGCAGTTGAGGATGAATGAGGAAAAAGAAAAGGGCACTCTAGATTTGGGTCTTGGGGAGGAAATTTTGATACGAGCGACCTGGAAAAAAGAACACCTGGGTCGATACAGAGGTACCCAATCTCAAATGCAAGCAGCCGTTGCTATCCCAGACATATCAAGAAGCAAGTACGGAAGCAGATCCATCCCAAAAGAAAGCGGCCAAAAAACCTTCCATTGATCAGCCGGTTGTGAAGGCAATGGTCTCGTACCTCGAGCAGTTCATCAGGAGTATAGCTATAGCCGGGGGAGTAAATATTCTTGAAGGCCTAGCGGACCTAAAGAGTTTCATTGAGAATTCTATGTTTGAAGGTATATCCATCGGTCTCAGTGGCTCGGAACAAGATCTGCCTAGCGATAGTGAAGGAGATGAGTAGGTAAATATACTTTACACTTAAAAGGTTCATACAACTTGAATTTTTCTTTTTCAATTTCAGGCATACTCTACTATAGACTAACTCCAAATATTTTGAACCGGATGGTGAGTTGGTCACCCTGTACATCAAGGGCGTTCAAGGAGAAAGGATAAGGGTCACAAAATCTTGGCTCAAAAAATCAAGGCGTCCCGAGAAATGACATGGGCATATTACTCACGTTTGGATGTGCGAGCATGTCTATTTCCCAAGAGTTGGGTTTCCATCTTCCAACCACCTATTTAGTGACGTGGGAGATGCTTTGGGGAGTGTGGTATACTAGCTGATGACTTTGATCACGTTCAGAGATGACTCCCAGACCGAGGACATTCAAGCCGACAATCAATGGATAAATGAGTGTCATTGTGTCAAAGTGAGTGACACTGAGGTAATTAAATCAACTAATAGCTACATCTTTTACATTAACTACTATTTGCTTAGTTTTTGTTGTAATCAATTACATTTTCTTCGTAGCTATCAACACTTGTACATTCTAGATCAACCAACTCCTTCCGTCCCTCGAGGCAATAATTTTTACATGAGAGACCACTGAAATAGGTAATTCTTGATAAGATCAGTAACTTTTAATTTAATTCATTATTATCCCCGTTGCCTAATTTTGTTACCATTGCATAATTTCAGAATATCAACAACTGCCCGTTCAAAGCATATCCCAACATGGGGAAGTTTATCACATACTGCAACGAGCTACTGAAGAGCATGCAACTGTCGGGATTGGTTGCTTTGTTTCCAGAGTTTTGACTGTCATCTTTCGGCAGACCACATAAAGTAGCATTGTTTATCGAATACTTTGTCGAGTTCGAGAACAAGCTTGGCAATGAAAGAGTAATGGCTTGGCTATCGAACTAAATGATAGATGTTTGGATGGGGTGAGGTGAGGTTTACCTTTTATACAACAACTGTATTTATTCAAACCCTACAATGTTTTAACTATTAACTTACGTTATTTTTCAAGGCACCTTTGGGTTCAAGTATTTGAAACCAACAATGACTGCATTTGTACGGGAAGCTATGCTTTGGAAATCATGGAGGCAAAAGTCGAGGGCCATTCGGCAGCTATTTTGTAAACCATGCTTGGTGTTGATGCCAAGGTTTATGTGGTGCCATATATTGAAATGTAAGTTGCACTTTATAATATTTCACACAAAAAAATCATACACAACTGAAATTTCATTCACGCGATACATTCTTTTGAAAACAACGATCATTGGTACTTAATACTCATCTGCCCTAGTACGGAGGATGTTTTTACCCTTGACTTGATGACTGAATGAATCAAGCCAAAAAACATAAATGAAAATAAAATCATTGATAGGTTCTTTGATTCCTTTCATCGATGTTAATTTTAACGTCTACGAGAGTCAATTCACTAACATTTAAAATTTCAACATTACCAGGATTGCATGTGAATATGAAAGACGGAAGATGAAGATAGAACTACCTCCGGATTACACATGGAAAATCACAAACATCGATGTAAGTCATTCAACCCAAGAGTCCCTTCATGTCCACCATTATTTAATTCAATTACGTTTAACATGATGTTTCCATCTATAGTACTAAATGTAGTTGAGTGGTTGGAAATGCAAATACTATATCCTCCTGTACATGGAAGAGTTACATCACCTCTACAAATATTCTACAGGTTGGCCGAGATATAACAAATCAATCATTTCTTCTTCTTACTTACTAAATACTTTCACGTACTTAACCATTGGCTTGTTTTCAACGTAACAACTATTTTCCTCAAAACAAGGAGCATACAACGCAAAGGAGATATCGGCTGTAGCTTATATATGGTGTCAGGCTTGGGTGGAAATATATTCAAAAGATTGCAAGACTTCTGTGAACATCGACGAGTATCAACAAGTGTAGAAACTGGATTTCACTATAATTTACAGTTTTTCCTATAATTTGGTTGTGTTTTGGATTATGTTTCTTCAGACATATTTAGTATTCATTTATTCATTACTCCTTTCTTAACATTATTATTGTTTGTAGATTCAATGTTGTTGGCTGTTATGAGTTTCTTCTGTGATAATTGACAGGGTTTTGATCCGGTTGGGCAGGGAAAAATTAAAACTGGGCATTGCAAAAAATAACAAAACAAGCAGCGGCTTTTCATATTTGATACCGGTGGTGTAAAATTGATTAATTAAGCGACGGTGTTCCAAATTTCATGCTAGTGTTGGAAAATTTAAGACATACAATAAATAAGCATCGGTTTTCCAAATTCAAGCTGGTGCTGGAATATTTATATATTTATAATCCCAAGCACCGTTTCTAGTTCAGAACCGATGCTAAAAAATATTGGCCTACATCAAAATACAACCAGCACCGGTACAATAAAACCGGTGCTAAAAAATATTGGCCTACATCAAATTACAACCAGCACCAGTACAATAAAACCGTTGTTGGCCTTAATCTCTCAGTAGCAGTTTGATTCTATCGGTGCTGGTTATGCGGGGTAAGCACTGCTACAGAACTGGTATTTAAAATTGGTGCTAAGTAAAAAAAGTGTCAGCACCAGTTTCGAGAACCTGTGCTGATTAAAAGAAAGTTGAACAACGGTTTAGTATACCAGTTCCATAGTAACTATGTTTTAGCACCACCACTACATAGGCACTGGTTGACTGGGGGCCCAAAATACCAGTGCCAAAGGCCCCAACAACCAATGTCATCCGGGGGGGTGCCTGCACTAGTGGTGGTAGAAGATAGAAAGTCAAAGAAAAGAAGCCAAGTTCCGGAATAATTGAAGAAGTGCACGAGCCATGCAAATTTGTATGGCTTGTACCACCAGTTCGTGAAATGAAGGAACTACCAGGGGATGAGCCATGAAAAAGTGCACGACGCGTACAAAATAAGGAGTGAAATTTACAAGTCCCAGTGGATGGCCCATGCAAACTTGGACGAGCAGTGCTGACCTGGTCGTGCAAAACTACATGGCTCGTGCCACACAGACACTAGGATTTGGTTTAGGGATTTGTTTTGGGGCCTTTTTCTTTCTAATATAAAAGGATCTTCTACTTTTATAGGGTTTAGTAGTTTGTTAGGAGGCTGGGGAGAACTCTCTCTAGGGTCTTTCTTTTTCTCTCTTCCTTTAATTCTTATTTCCATGGAATTTAATCCAATGATTTCCATGGATTTAATGTTAGTATAGTAGATTAGCTCTTTGGGAATATTTGTAAGCATGTATTGACTTGAATTGTGAGATTTCTTAGATTTATCCGATTTATGCATGCTAGTATTTTAAATTCTTGTTAAGATTTATTCTTTGAATGATATTAGTATGTACACTTGATCTAATTCTTGCATAATTTTTTGCTAGGCTATAAATGCTAGTTTGGGAACGATGGGTTGTCGATTTGATGGTAGTTTTTTTGGGGGGAGAGGTATATGTACAAGAAATATGAACCGCGTGAGTTTGTGGAATGGTAATAGGTGATAATGGTAACTGAGTTAGTCATGTAAGCATGTTTGGTGCATTGGACCATAGAGTCAGTGTTATTAAAATCCTATACGAGGGGTACCATGGCTAATTCCCAAAACTAGGTGTTTTTAGTTTGTAGCGAATAGGGTGGCACAGACTCTAGATTTATCATGAGGTACTGATGACCTCTTCTTTTTAAGGACCAGGATGGATATTCATGGTGGAGGTTCCAGTGCGGTGATTAAGTTTTATTCTCGTGTCTAACATTTGCGACCCACGTAAGGCATGGATCCTTTAAGCGGGGGCATGTTAGCCACAATAGTGAGATATGAGGTGCTCAATATTGGAGAACCACCTCTAGCTACATGAGAAGGAGGTAAGATGTTAAGGAGGGGGAAAAACTAGCTGTGTGACGGACAATTTGAGTTCCTGGAAGTTAGCATCTCCACACTATGTGCTATAACACGTAAATAGGTACAAAGTTGCTTATGTGAATGAAAGTTTAGGATCAAATCATTAAGTCAATCATGTGATGCGAATAACCCCCAAGATTAGTTAGATTATATCTTATCTCGTAGTGGTTTCATGTTTGTAGTTGTTGGTTTCCAAAACACAACCCCCTTTGTTTATGCTTACTATTCTTGACACACGATTGGGTTGACGCTCCAAATTTTGATAATCAACCCCTTTGCATTATCTTTTTTCCACTCCCAAAAAATGTGACTTGTGAGTTAAAGTCCGGAATGATCTAGTGTTTGCCCACATTCCACGGAATGGTCGCATAAGACCAGAACAAGCATCACTCGGAATCTCATCTAGTTTGTACCAACATAAAGCCACTGGGTGCATCCGAAGAAGATTATAACCTTAGATCTTTCTCGTTCTCACACTGAGATGCGGCGAAAGATTGATTTTACTATTTTCCCACATGATGCATTACTTCGTGGATGGACATGAAGGGATAATTTCTGGAAAAGTTCTTCCCCACCCCTAAATCTTCCAGGCTCAAGAAATAACTCTCTAACATTTCCCAACCCCCAGATGAGATGCTATATGAATATTGGAAGCAATAGAAGAGATTATTAGAAAATATCTTATATAACTAGTTCAAGGGTGGAGATTTGGTGTACTATTTCTTCGGATGGTTAATGCTGCATGTAATGGGTCGATTACAAACCAAATCCTGAAGAATGCTATGGCTCTCTTTGAGGACTAGAAAATGAGATGAGGCAATTCAGCACCCGATCAAGGACCCAGATTAGTGATTGAGTGACTCATTCCCAAAAATTAGAGGAGAAAGTCAAAGCTCTTGCTTCTATGATGAAGGAGTTCATGAAGAGAAGAGTCTAACAAGTGCCATTTTGTAGAGTATGTGCCTTCGACCATCCGACGGACATATGTCCTCAAGTGGTGGAAGAGTTTGAAGAAGTCAAAGCCTTGGAGCATTAAGGAGGGAAAATATTTGGGGAGAATAGCCAATATGGTAGGGGTCAACAACAAGGGTTCCAATGGAACCAAGGAGGTGATGCTAGAAGAAAAGACCCCTATGCCAATTCTTTCAACCCCCGATACCGTGACCACCCCAACTTCCATTGGAGAGAAAACCAAGAAGAGTAAGGAAATATTTATAGAGGAGGCCAAGGTTACAATGTAGGAGGTGCTCCACAACCATACCCGAGAGAAGAAGGAACATCAAACAATCGCGTGGAGAACTTCAAGACAAAATGCAAAGAATTGATGGATGTCTTTCTCAAGTCACCAAGATCAATGGTATCTTTGCAGAGAGTACAAGGAGGGATATAGATGAGTTAGGCACGAGAGCATTCTCAAGTATAAATAACCTTGAGGTTCAAGTGGGGTAATTGGCCACCTCAGTAGGCGACTCGAAGCAAGAGATTCTAGAAAACTACCTTTCCAACATGAGATCAATCCAAGGAATGTAAGCACAATCCAATTGAAAAATGGGAAGGAGGTTAGGGAGGCCAAGAAATAATTTGTGGAAAAGGATGATCGCCTTTTGGAGAAATCCAAGGCAACACTTGAAGAAGATGAAGTTGTAGTTGAAGAGGAGACTAGGTAGTTAGAGTCCAAGCCAAGGATTGGATTTGGATAATCTGATCGGGATTCCCTCACCACCAAAGTTAAGAAAGTCACACATCCACTTCCACTCCCGGAGGTATTGAGAGGCAAACCTAAGGTAGGAACCAAAGATGAGCAAATTTGAAAAGTCTGCCAGAGTTACGAGGTAAGTATTCCACTTCACAATGTTTTTGATCAATTTCCTTTATATGAAAAATTCTTGAAAAATGAATGCACTAAGAAAAGAAATAAACCAGTAAAGAAAGTAGGTAAACTAAAAATAGGAGAATTATCCTCTTTAGCTCATAAAAGCTTACCTAAAAAGTGTGGTGATCCAGGTATATTTTCAATCCTACAGACTTAGGTGGGAAAGTAGCGAATGATTCCATGATTTATTTAGGGACTTCAATTACTGTCATACCATATAGTATCTACAAGGATCTCAACCTATGGGAACTTAAAGAAATAAGGATAATTATCCAATTGGCCGACCATTCCCAAACTTGTCCTAAGAGAGTAGTAAAGGATGTAATGGCTGGATTGGGTAAATTAGTGTTCCATGCAGACTTCTATGTCCTTTATATGTCGCACGAAGGAGGTGATCCCCCAAATTTTTTGGGGATACCGTTTCTCAAAACATCAAAGACTAAAATAGATCTTTGGACACTAGCCTAGAAGATGAAGTGGACAAAGTAGGTTTTGAAATCTATAAATCTAATCGTGAATATACTTCTTTTTATGCATGTAATGACATTAACATTTGCTATGATAATGATCTTGATGACAAATATTGCACGGAAAATGACCTTGTTAACTCTTTTGAGAGTGTTGAAACATTACATGTGAGCTTGATAAGAAAAAATCTTGCTGAAAATTTGGAAGAAAATCATGTTACTAGTGTTTTGATGCCTAGATTGGAGTTCCGCTCTTTAATTTCTAAGGGCACTAACATGCAGCGAGTAATGGAGCATGTGAAGGAGCTAAAACCTTCTCAACCTCCTCCAAAACCCAAGGGAATCAAAGTATTCAACAATGATGAAAATTAAAAATGGAGTCTCAAAGACAATTGGTCGCAAAGGTAAGGA